>JASDQU010301675.1:0-13838 GCA_032191745.1 Picea mariana
GCAATGATGTTTTGAAATGTAATCCAGGATTCTTAGTTTAACTGTGAAGAATTGCAATTAGGAAGATTTCTTTCTTGTGATCTAATTCAGAACTTCAGTTCACTTCAGCAATCATAGATAGAATGAATTCTTTACTACAACACTAAATGCTTTTGGAATTGAGCATATACAGTGCATGGCTATCTTTGAAACAAAAGACTTCCCTGGGTTGATAATTTATGTTTCACTTAGTTGTTTAAAATTGATTAAGCAATTATAGTGACCAACAAGACTCAACTACCCCACTCCCTTGAGGATAGTAATTGGCTCAATATAAAAAAAATATTCCCTTCTCTAGTGAAAATTTAACAATTTTAATGAAGAAAAATAAGATTCATATTAAACACTAAAACATAAGGGAAGTTGTCACATACCCACTCTGGCATACTAAATTTTTTGTCGATTACTTGAGGATCAGAATCCCCGAGATACTTACGGGGGCCTAGCATCAGCTAGTTCCTCATATGTCCACCTCCATGTGATCGTGGGTCATGACTACGGGTCGAACCAGTACGGCGTCTTTTCGCACTTCACAACTCAATGCTACCAGAACGTTGAATCTTTCGACTCTGCAACCCCCAAGCTCGAAACAGTGAAACGTTGAACTTCGACAGGGCTAGCAAGTGGGAAGTTTCCCGCTTGGGGTCTTGTCCATGTGACCCTGCTCCATGTCCACGCGCTTAATCCAGCCAAGCGCTTATCAGCTTTTCATGGTTTGGATAATTGTGATGTATAACTTCTACCTTTCCCCATTCAAATCCCTGAAAGTTCCAAGGTCTCCAAAGTTTCCCTCCAATGTGAGATCGATGGCTGTAAGCCCCCCCTGATCCAACGGTATGGATCCTTTCGAGATCTCGGTACTCGAGAGTTCGAAATGCAACGACTACAAAACTCCTTGTCATTCAAATCTTTGAATCCCGTTATGGAAATTTCATGTAAGAGATCGACGGCTCTTAATAGGGTGGATCCAACGGTTTTCAGGACTTTTCCCGAAACTCTGACAACTCACCACGTGTCTCCTCTGATGGACAGTCTATATTCTTTCGGGACTTCTCCTCTCCACTACAGCGCGTATCGAGATTTCGCAATTTGCATGGGCAAGGTTTTCTGGCCCTCTGGTTTCCCAGATACCAAAACATCTACCGGAAGACACGTGTCCCCCCGATGGACGGCGGCAACCTTCAGCCAAGATCAACAGTCATGATCGTTTTGGGATGATCAACTGTCATGATCAAATCCCATCTTTCCTTAACCTCATTCACACCTCACGCCATTTTCGGGTTTCAGTGATCAGGATTCCGCGACTTCTGATGTCGAGAAGAGGTCCTCTCAACCTCCGAACCTCCAAATGTGTGATACACACAATGAGGCTCTGATCCAATGGTCCTCCCGTGACCTGGATCCAATGGTGATCCTTTCTCCTCGCGATTTCACAACTCGCAACTTGGAGCACCCAACTCCTGGGCTCTCACCTTGTGAACCTCCGAGTTCGCAAGATCCCTCGATCTCTGCCACCTATCCTTCACAGACGGACGGTTCTGATCTTCTCGCGACTTCACCACTTGCAAAGTCTAGATGCTCACCTCTATGAGTCCTGATGCCCGAGTCTCCAAAGTATATGATCTCGCGACATGCGTCCTTCCGAAGATGGACAGCTCTGATCCTTTCGCAAATTCAGAGCTTCTGATGTTGAGTGTCCAAACCTTCGTCCTCAGGACCCCTGAACTCCTGAATGCTGAGATCCTCAACTCCTTCAAGACTTTTCGCTTCTGCTGCTCACGAAGGTTTAACCCCCGTGCATCTCCTGTCAGATATAATGACTGACGGGTGTTCAGACTAAGGTCTGATGGCTCAGACCTGTCCCACACTGTGCACTCTCTCTCCGCTCCCTGGACGTGGAAAAATCAACAGTCCGGATACTCCCACAGACCTTGGGGATCTACGGTCCCAATTTCTTCGCTACTCACGAAGACAAAGAAAAAAAAAGGGGTTAAGGCATTTAACGCCCCCGTTTATTCCTCCAAACTAACGGTCGTGAATGACCGCAGATCTTCCGACGTGATCTCGTCTGTCAATCGATTTTTATCCACACACTCTCGTTTCGGGATTTCGCGAGTCGGGGTTTCAGGACTCGCGAATGCAAGAAAACTCGCACCTAGATACTCCAGGTGCTGAAATGCCGAAATGTTGAGGTCTATGAGGATCATTCTCCCTCGTACAAGGTTTTGAGACTTAACCTCTAACATCCTTCTTCGGGTCCTTAGGTAATTTACACAAGGTTTTGAAGACCAAACTGGAAGGTCTTCTCTAAGGTAAGGGAGTGGTCTCAAAAGGATGCCTTCGAGAGAAAATCTATCCAAGGCATCTGGTAGGACAGACACATGAACAATCTCTTGAGAGCAGACTTGAATTTTGACTTAGATCGATAAGCATATAAATAGAAATTCGTAAAACATAATCCATATGTGGTCTTTCCATTATAAGCATGCAACCACCATTTCTGGTCAAAACACCACACAAATAGTCTTATGCTCAAACCATTCATAATTTGCACAGACTATGAACATATATATCAGCATATAAACTTCAAGATACAAGATATAAAACACTTATCATAAATAACACTAGGTGTGATTGCAACTGCTGAGAGGGGTGCTCGTTTCCACCCAACCGTAGGCTCAGCGACTCCCAACGGATTTACCACTAGCCACCCCCGAGTTGAGACCATGATGCTGCGAGACTGCGTCTTTGTTTTTCAGTGACCGAGAATGAAGGTTACTCTCCTTCTTCTTTTTTGTCACTCACTCTTTTTTTTTCCAGAGTTCCCTTTATTCCTTCCCTCGCGTCTTCCCCCTCATCCCACACTCTTCCTGCCTTTTTTTCCTTTCGACGAGGTTGCGTATGGCATGATCTTCCTCGCAGTGGTCAGGTCTGAGGACTCTATGGATGAGTGGTTCACCCCCATCCCTCATTACTCATGAGGATCCCTTTACCTACCAACCTGGCGAGTCATTTAATTCGGGGCCAGCGAGCCACTCTTGGTTCTCCAAGCCAGTGAAGTCCAAATACGGTATTGGTTTCGGTGGAAGTTAATGCCACCTTTCCAGGTGCCTTCCACCACCTTTCTTCAGCCATCGTGGTCTCTTTTTCAGCACCTTCCCCTCTCAGCAGTCCTGCAATACATATATATATTTATATTATTATTTACATTCATCGACCTTTTCCACAAGGTCCATTCACATCACACATTCACATTTTTGAGTTTTCCACAGTTCTTGGCCAGTATAGTTATTTTTACAGACTGGGGGAAACAAGGTGTTATAATTACCTCCCCCTTAAAGGAACATCATCCTCGATGTTCTTATCTATCAACATGACATGCATGTACAGGTGTAAACAAAATCGGATATGCCGGTTTCATGGCATCCTCCATTTCCCATGTAGCCTCATCTGGGCCAAAATGTTTCCACTACACCTTGACTTGTGCAATGGTTCAGTTCTGGAGCGGGGTTTCCTTTCTGTCCAATATGCATTGAGGTTCTGGTAGAAATTCTCCCTTTGGTTCCACCTAGATCACAGACCAATCAATTATATGGTTAGCATCATGTACATATTTCTTCAATAATGAGACATGGAAAACATTATGTGCTTTGAGTGGTAGGAAGTGCTAGTCTATAGGCTACAGGTCCCACTCTATCTAGAACCTCAAAGGGTCCACAATACTGAGGTGCTAACTTGGCACAAGCTCCCATTTTCAGGGAACTTTTCCTGGGCCTAACTCTGAGATATACATGATCTCCCGCTTTGAACTCTCTTGGAGTTCTCTTTTGGTCGGCATAACTTTTCTGTCGGTTCTGAGCGACCTTTAGGTTTTGTTTTATCTGAGTCACTTGTTGTTCCATTTCTTTCAACATGTCGGGTCCAAAAGAAATCATGTTTATGGGATTACTCTAGCTCACTGGAGTGTTACACGGTCTACCATAGAGGACTTCGAAGGGACTCATCTTTAAGGATGCTTGGTAGTCGTTGTTGTAGGCGAATTCTACCAGTGGCAGGTAGTCTTCCCACTTCTTGGGTTGATGCATTACATGCATTCTTAGCATGTCTTCAAGTATTTGGTTCACTCTTTCTATTTGTCCGTCAATTTGAGAGTGATAGGCGATGCTAAACAACAATTTAGTTTCTAATCCAGCCATCAGTGATTTCCAAAAGTTAGAAGTAAATTTCATGTCTCTGTCGGACACGAGCTCTTTCAGCATACCATGCAGTCTGAATATCTCCTTCATGAATACATGGGTGATATCGATTGCTTTGCAAGTGGATTTGATAGGGATGAAATGGGCAGACTTGCTCAATTTGTCCACCACTACCATAATGGCATCATTTTGTTTGATCGATGTTGGAAATCCAGTGATGAAATCCATGGAGATGGTTTCCCATTTCCATTCTGGGATTGGTAGAGGTTGTAATAATCCTGTTGGGTGTCGGTGCTCTGCTTTAACTTGTTGGCACTCTATGCATTTGGCCAAGTACTCGGCTATGTCTTTCTTCATTCCAGGCCAATAGAATTGTCTCCTAGTGGTCGTGATCATCTTCCGGTATCCTGGATGACTAGGATAGGGTCTTTTATGTAGTTCATCCAGTATGAACCTCTTCAAGTTGTCACAATCTGGAATATAAAATCTGCTTCTGTAAGTGAGCAGACCTCCTTCGGTCATCTGGTAGCCTTCATATTTTTCTCCGACGGATCCTTCCTGTAGGTACACAGTCACGGTCTGAATGAAGGGATCTGTTTCTTGTGCATTTCTGATTCTTTCCTTGACATTTGTCTTGCAAGTGCTCACCGCTGCCAGGTGAATTGTTTTCATACTTCTGCTAAGGGCATCAGCCACCCTATTTTCCTTTCCTTTAATGTGTATGATTTCGAAATCAAACTCGCTAAGGAGGGCCATCCACCTAGCTTGTATAACATTGAGATTTGGTTGATCAAACAGGTATCGCAATCCACAGTGATCTGTCATAAGCACAAACTTTCTTCCCAAGAGGTAATGCCTCCACATTCTCAAGGCATGCACTATGGAAGCCAGTTCTAGATCATGGGTCACATAATTGACTTCATGCTCATTCAATTTTCAGGATTCATAGCAGATCACACTTCCTTCCTGCATAAGGACTCCTCTGAGCCCTTCCTTACAGGCATCTATGCACACGAGGAAGTCAGCTTCTGGATTGGCGATCTTCAGCACGGGTGCATGGGTCAGTAGATGTTTCAGGGTTTGAAATATTTCTTCACACTTCTGTGTCCACAGGAATTTTGTCCCCTTCTTCTGGAGGGTAGTGATTGGACAACCAATCTTGGAGAATCCTTTTATAAATCTCCTATAGTATCCTGCTAATCCCATAAAGGATCTGACGTCCAAAACATCCTTTGGGGTAGGCCATTCCATAATAGACCTAATTTTTCCAGGGTCTACCGCTACTCCTTCTTCAGAGAGAACATGGCCTAAGTAATGTATTTGCTTCTGGAAGAATTCACATTTGTTGAATTTGGCATAGAGATGATGTTCTCTTAGCACTTGCAGCACAAGTCTAAGATGATCTTCATGCTCTTTTCTGTTCTTGGAGTAAATTAATATATCGTCAATAAAAACAAGCACAAATTTGTCTAGGAATTTGTTGAGTACATTGTTCATCAAGCACATAAAAGTGGTAGGGGCATTGGTCAACCCAAATGGCACCACCACAAACTCATAGTGACCATACCTCGTTTGGAAGGCAGTTTTATGGATGTCTTCACCCTTGATTCGGACTTGATGGTATCTCGACCTCAAATCAATCTTTGAGAAAATAGATGCACCCCCCAATTGATCGAACAGGTCATCGATCCTGGGCAAGCGGTATTTGTTCTTTATAGTTACCTTATTGAGTTGCCTATAATCTATAGATAGTCTAAGGGTACCATCCTTCTTTTTCACGAACAGGACTGGTGCTCCCCATGGAGACACGCTAGGCAGAATATAGCCCTTATCCATCATTTCTTTTAATTTCAACTTGAGTTCAACTAACTTGGGTGTGCTCATCCGGAAGGGTGTCCTAGACACCGGCACCACTATCAGTGCAAGTTTTATCGAGAAGTCTATGTCCCTTCTTGGAGGTAAACCCGGTGCCTCTTTCGGAAACACATCTATGTATTCTCTCAGGATAGGGTGATCGTCCAAGCTTGGTTTGTCACCTTCGATTGTTTTCAACACCTGTATTGCATATAGGGGACATCCCTTTCGGCAATACTCTCATTTGCAGAGATGATATTTGTCTCACCGAGACAAGTTTTCAGATCCCTTGAAGGGTTATCTTTTTCCCTTCTTTACTTACACATTCTAAGGTTTTGTGGTAACAGTCCAATCTGTCTTTATGGGCAGCTAGCCAGTCTATACCAATCAACAGATCATACAATCCCAGGGGTAATAAGTTAAGGGTTGTTTGGGTGGGAAATCTACCCAACATCAATTGGCAGGCTGGTATAACCTCTGCTACCCTTCTTTTGGTGCCAGTGGCTAACTATACCAACCATGGCTTGGTATGTTTTTGTGGCTATAGTTTACACTTATCAACAACTTTAGGGGCTATATAACTCAAATTTGAACCAGGGTCAATTAAAACAGACACTAGATGGTTGGAAATCATACCTTCTATTTCCACTACTGAAGCTTGGTGGTCGGCTTGGTTATTATCCAAGGATGCATAAATTTGTGGCTCACTCTTGGCCACATCATTGACGGTAGTAGCTTCTTGGATGTTATAAATCCTCCAACTATTCTGTTGTCGGTGTGGATAGTCTCTCAATAGATGTTCTTCCCCACAACCCCATCATTTCAAAGGTTCTCTCTTTGGGTTATCAGTCTTCACTTATATGGGTCCAGAAGTTTTATTTTCGCTCAAGGAGGGAAAATTTTGCTGGTGCATACTCCGAGCTGGGAAGCTCATTCTTGGGTTCTTCTTATAGTTCTTAAATCCTGGGGATTTAATTCCCCTTTTCTGAAATCTTGAACTATTCTTTTGTTTCCATCCTTCATGAGGTTCTGCTCGATGCCCAAAATGTTCATGACAATAGGTTGCCTTTTGAATAATGCCTTCTAGAGTCTTTGGCTCATCAAATTCAATTCTATTCCGATAGTCCTTAGGTAGTCCACTGATGAAGTGTTGCACCTTTACCTTTTCCGCCTTGATATAGGGTACATACCTCAACAAATCGAGGAATTTGTTGACATATTCTTCTATAGTGATTTGTCCCAGTTTGAGTTCATAAAACTCTTTAGTCTTTTCGTCGAAATATTTTTCCGACAGATACTTCTTTCATAAGTATTTCTCAAACCGTTCCCAAGATAGGTCCTCTTCGTGAACCCCTTTCACGTTCTTAAGGTCTTCCCACCAAATGGAAGCCTTTTCATTCAAGTTGAAGGTGGCCACTCGGGCCTTCATATTTTCTTAAAAGTCATGGACTCTGAAATACTTCTTTAGTCTAAGTAGCCAGGCCTCTGCTTCCTCTCCCTTCTTTATTTCACCATCGAAGGAAGGTGGTTTGGCTTTTTTGAATTCTTCGAATTTACGACCTTTGGTAGTATTTTGCTTCTTTTGTTTCCTTTGGGGATAGGAACTGGTTCTGCTGCTAGAAGAGCCCTCTGAATCGCCAGCTTCCTTCTGAGAGGAATCATCCAACGCTTGTCCTTTACCTCTGGGGTGGACCTTTTTCGAGGTGCTCCTCTTAGTGTGACCACTTATATGACCATGTTTCTGAATTTCAGGTTCATGTTGCATTTGTCTTTGTAGATCGAATAAACTCTACAGTAAAATTGTGTTAATTTCTGTTTGTTTTTCTTGTTCTTTCATCATATTTTCATTGTCGGCCTTACAGCTTTGTAATTCAACCATGAGGCTCCTCACAGTCTCGGCTAGACCTAGAGGGGTCCCTGCTGCCCTCGTTTCATTGGACTCTTTGTCTCTATTGTGGGAGCCTTCTCCCACTTCATGGTGAGTCACCATACTATGCGTTGATAATTTCCCGCAGTTGATCTTCCGCTTATGTGCAAAAGGAAAAACACCGGTTGTTAGTTGATATTTATATTTATTATAACTAGTACATAATTCATATTTTCACATGTACACACACAATAGGGATTTTTCATTCTCAACTTCATCCCTTAATTAGGGAGGTTAAGACAGGGGGGTTACTCTTTTTAGGAGTGTTCCGAATAGAGCTTCTGCGCAACCCATTCATGAGCCCAAGCAGACCAAGTGTTGTAACCATGCTCTGATACCAATTTGTCACATACCCACTCTGGCATACTAAATTTTTCGTCGATTACTCAAGGATCAGAATCCCCGAGATACTTACGGGGGCCTAGCGTCAGCTAGTTCCTCATATGTCCACCTCCATGTGATTGTGGTTCACGACTACGGGCCGAACCAGTACGGTGTCTTTTCACACTTCGCAACTCAGTGCCACTAGAACATCGATTCTTTCGACTCTACAAACCCCGAAGCTCGAAATAGTGAAACGTCGAACCCTGACAGGGCTAGCGAGTGGTAAGTTTCCCACTTTGGGTCTTGTCCATGTGACCCTGCTCTGTGTCCACGCACTTAAGCCAGCCAAGCGATTATTGGATTTTTGCGGTTCGGGGAATTGCGATGCATGACTTCTACATTTCCCCATTCAAACCCTCGAAAGTTATGAGGTCTCCAAAGTTTCCCTCCAAAGGGAGATCGACGGCTATAAGCCTCCCCTGATCCAATGGTATGGATCCTTTCGGGGTCTCGGTAGTCGAGAGTTTGAAATGCAACGACTCCAAAACTCCTTGTCATTCAAATCTCTGAATCCCATTATGGAAATTTCGTGTAAGAGATCGACGGCTCTTAAGAGGGTGGATCCAATGGTCCACGAGATTTCAGGACTTTTCTCAAAACTCTGACAGTTCACCATGCGTCTCCTCTTATGGACAGTCCAGATTCTTTTGGGACTTCTCCTCTCCACTACACCACGTATCAGGATTTCGCAATTTGCGTGGGCAAGGTTTTTTGGCCCTCTGGTTTCTCGGATACCGAAACGTCGACCGGCAGCCACGTGCCCTCCCAATGGACGGCGACAAACTTTAGCCAAGATCAACGGTCATGATCGTTTCAGGATGATCAACGGTCACTATCAAATCCTAGATTTCCTTAACCTCATTCACACCTCACACCATTTCGGGGTTTCACTGATCATGATTTCACAACTTCTAATGTTGAGAAGAGGTCCTCTCAACCTTCGAACCTTCGAATGCATGATATGCGTGATGAGGCTCTAATCCAATGGTCCTCCCATGACCTAGATCCAATGGTGATCCTTGCTCCTCGCGATTTCTCCACTCGCGACTTGGAGCACCCAACTCCTGGGCTCTCACCTGCAAACCTCCGAGTTTGTGAGATCCCTCGGTATTTGCCACCTATCCTCTGCAAATGGATGGTTCTGATCTTCTAGAGACTTCGCCACTCGCAAAGTCTAGACGCTCACCTCTGTGAGTCCCGATGCCCGAGTCTCTGAAGCGGATGATCTCACGACACGCGTCCTTCCGCAGATAGACGGCTTCGATCCTTTTGCAAATTTAGAGCTTCTGATGTCGAGTGTCCAGACCTTCATCCTCAGGACCCCCAAACTTTCGAATGCCAAGATCCCGATATCAACTCCTTCGGGACTTTTCACTTCTGCTGCTCACGAACGTTTAACCCCCATGCATCTCCTATCATATCTAATGGCTAACGGGTGTTCAGACTAAGGTCTGATGAATCAGACCTGTCTCGCATTGTGCACTCACCCACCACTCCCTGTACGTGGAAAAATCAACGGTCTAGATACTCCCACGGACCTTGGGGATCTACGATCCTGATTTCTTCGCTACTCGTGAAGACAAAGAAAGAAAAGGGGTTAAGGCATTTAATGCCATCGTTTATTCCTCCAATCTAATGGTCGTGAATGACCGCAGATCTTCCGACAAGATCTCATCCATTAATCAATTCTTATCCACACGCTCCCGTTTCAGGATTTCGCGGGTCGGGGTTTCGAGACTCGCGAGTGCAAGAAAACTCGCACCTAGATACTTCGGGTGCCGAAATACCGAAATGTTGAGGTCTATGAGGACCATTCTCCCTTGTACAAGGTTTTGAGACTTAACCTCTAATATCCTTCTTCGGGTCCTCAAGTAATTTACACCAGGTTTTGAAGACCAAACTGGAAGGTCTTCTCTAAGGTAAGGGAGTGGTCTCAAAAGGATGCCTTCAGGAGAAAATCTATCCAAGGCATCTGGTAGGAAAGACACAGGAACAATCTCCCGAGAGCAGACTTGAAGTCTGACTTAGATCGGTAAGCATATAAATAGCAATTCATAAAACATAATCCATACGTGGTCTTTCCATTATATGCATGCAACCACCATTTCTGGTCAAAACACCACACAAACAGTCTTATGCTCAAACCATTCATAATTTGCACAGACTATGAACATATATATCATCATATAAGCTTCAATATATAGGATATAAAACACTTATTAGAAATAACACCAGGTGTGATTGCAACTGCTGAGAGGGGTGCTCATTTCCACCCAACCGTAGGCTCAGCGACTCCCAACAGATTTACCACTAGCCACCCCCGAGCTGAGACCACGATGTTGCGAGACTGCGTCTCTATTTTTCAGTGACCGAGAATGAAGGTTACTCTCCTTCTTCTCCGCTATCACTCACTCTGTGTTTTTCCAGAGTTCCCTTTCTTCCTTCCCTCGCATCTACCCCCTCATCCCACACTCTTCCTTCCTTTTTTTCCTTTCAGTGAGGTTGCGTGTGGCACGATCTTCCTCGTTGTGGTCAGGTATGAGGACTCTACGAATGGGTGGTTCACCCCCATCCCTCGTTACTCATGAGGATCCCTTTACCTACCAACCTGGCGAGTCATTTAATTCAGGGTCAGCGAGCCGCTCTCTGTTCTCCGTGCTAGTGAAGTCCAAATACGGTATTGGTTTCGGTAGAAGTTAAAGCCACCTTTCCGGGTGCCTTCCACCACCTTTCTTCAGCCATCGCGGTCTCTTTTTCAGCACCTTCCCCTCTCAGGAGTCCTGCAATACATATATATATTTATATTATTATTTACATTCATCGACCTTTTCCACAAGGTCTATTCACATCACACATTCACATTTTTGAGTTTGCCACAGTTCTTGGCCAGTATAGTTATTTTTACAGACTGGGGGAAACAGGGTGTTACAGAAGTCAAACATTGTTATTAAATTTTCGATAAACTAGATCAATAGAGATCCTTTTTGTAGCTAGGGTCTTAAGGAAACAATACAAAATGGTTGTAACTTCCTCAAACATATTAGAAGTATATCATATATATGCCAAATTGAAGCTACTAAAGTTCTCTTTCACTTCGATTTGGTTTGGCTTCAATATGAATAACTTGTCAATTTTTATCTACTATGCAATACTCATAATAAAGTCGCGTCCATAATAGAAAAAAAAAAAAAACTAAAATGGTTGATTTTGAATCAACGATATCTTCACTTATTGGGCTCCAATTTGAACATTTTTTTTTTAATTTAGTACGATTTTGAGAGGAATGGAGAATCTACAATTGTTTTCTTTAAATTATATGTAGAAATCTACATGAATGGATTTGAGTGTTACTTACCTATTTTTTCCTTGAAAAATCTAAAAAAATTAAAAAAAATCTTCCATTTTCTTTCTCAAAACAGAGCTTAGATACCACTTAGAGTAAAATCAATAGATAAAATATAAAACCTTGACTTGAGAATAACAAAATAAATCCACAGAATAGACAACACAATAATAGAGAGAGAACCCTTAAGGTAAAGTAACACCATCAAATAATCCTTATGGAAGGAATCACTCCACAAGACATGATTGATACAGTACAATCCTCAACGTCTCCAATACAATGATACTCATGTGTATATGTACTTTCTCGTGAGCATTAATTGGGGTCCATGCCAACTACCCATCATTATTATATTATTCATTATAGCTACCTAGTGACCCTATTCCATGATTATGGCCACATTACATAAATTATCCCCTTTGGATACCTCCATAGGTACATTACATAGATCACAAGAATAAAACTTTTTAAAGTAGGATTTGGTAATAGATACCTTTTTCCTAATGTATATTTGAAATTTTGGCCCTTATGAGTCTGAAATTTTGGCTTAGTATTCTAATATGTCTCTCTCTGCAATGTCACAGATTTGACCAAATTTTGATGTTCCAAGTGAAAGTTATGGTAACTTTCCGAAAACTTGTTGATTTTTAGCCCTTTCTAGAGAGCGAAATTGTATGACATGTCACATGTTAAAAAAATATATGATTCTGGAATTTGTACCTAAAACAATATTATCTTTTCTCTTTCCAATGGAACAAGTGGCACTCAATTTGGATTTTTATATAATCGGATGATTGTTTTACCTATAACGCATGTTTTTGACTAGTTTTAGGAGTAGTAAAAAACCCTAACTTCCATAGCATGTAAATTAAAAAGTATAGTGAAAAAAATTGAAATTTTTACCACAAGTATTTTTTTTTTTTTTTGTAAGTTATAGATTGTATTAAGTCCTGACAAGAAAGTTACAACTTTCTGTAGTTCCTAAATATGTGTAGCAGTCATGCCCTTCTGGGAAACCACCGCTGCCATACAAAGATAAGAGCAAAACATACAAAATAGACTGCGATGCCAGGCAGGGCATCATGTTAAAGAAAAAAGAAATCTCATAAGAGTCTGCGCTTCAGGACTTCGCATTTCTCGAGGTCGGGAAGTGTCTCCCCTCGTTTCTCCCCATTCCTAAATTCTGAACTCCACGCTCGTCAGATCAACAGCCCATGACTCTCCGCAATCCAATGGTCTAGTTCACCTATTTGCATTTTGGAACGTTAGGACTTCAGCCCATCGCGACTTCGTGACCTCATGACCTCGGGACTTCGCGACCTCACGATTTCGGGACTTCAGGTCTTCGCTACCTCGCGACTTTGGGACTTCGTGATTTCTAGACTTCTGAACTTCGTGATGTGGGACTTCGCAAGTCGGGACTTTGGAGTATGAATCCCTTCTTTCCTTTTGACTCCCAAACTCTGAATCAATGGTCCTAATGACCTCACGACTTCGGGCTTCGTAGGTTTTCACGCTTCTTCTTGCCAATATTTCGAGGTCCAAAACCCCAAGCTTTCAGAACTTTTGGACTTTGTGAGTCCTCTCTCTTGTACTCTTCCAAAAGGTTAAGTCTTAAGCTCTTAAGTCCATTTTCTCAGAACTAACATCTTGGATCTGTTCTCCCTCTCCTCGCTCTTCTTGGTGTTGGCCATCCTGTGGTCTATCCTCGTGTTGAGCCTGGAAGCTCCCCATTCGGGGTCAGTCCTTGGTGTTGGATATGTTTCTGCAGGCGATAATTGTTGGATGGGAGGAATTTAAGGTGGGGGATCATGAGAAGTCTTCTTCCTCCAAATTCACTCCAGTATTGGCCAGCAAATCAACAACTTGATTTTTTGATCTTCAAAAATGAGAAGGAAGGATAACCTGTTGGAAAATACTGAGGGGGGGGTGAATCAGTATTTGAGCTATCAATCAATTTTTAACTTTTCTTTTACTGAAAAATCTTAGTCTACTTTATAGAGATCAGTTGTTGTATATTCTTATGAAAACAGTAGTGCATCCAGAGATCTTATTATGGATTTCTTTATTCATCAGATGTCTTTTAAACAGTAAA
>JASDQU010301676.1:0-12599 GCA_032191745.1 Picea mariana
ACTAGGGGGTTGGAGCCTCCTTCCAGTTGCATATGGAAAACAAAGGAAGTTGGTGCTTCCAATGAATGCAATTCTTCAAGACATATAAGAAACGCATTCCGTGGTTTTCTCCCGATTTGGGTTTCCACGTAAAACACTGGTGTACTGTGTATGTGTATGTTTGTTCATTTTTTTATTTCTTATTTACTCTGCAGTTATTGGATGATAATGCTTTATTGATATAACAATTGGATTATATGGTTAAAAAGGATTAAATTGCTCTATCACTGATTCACCCCCCCTCTCAGTAATCCAACATGCCTTTCCTTCTTGAACTCGTTATAAAGTCCGTTGAACTCACCCTTTAGATACATAGTGGTCTATGTAGATCCTTTATAGTATTTGACAAGATGGCACAGGTGTTCGAGCTCTTTCAGGGTGTCGGCTAGTTCCTTTTCATCTCTTTTGGCTCTATCCTGAGCGACATCTGAGAGGGATTTTCCTACGTCGATTAGTTTATACGTGTGAGCATATGCAATGTTGATTAATTTATCCTCCGTGGTAACCACGATGGATTGATCCAAAGTGATCCTTTGCCTTTTTGCGGTCCTTTGAACGATGGCCTTCCTCTTTTGATCATAGGAGATCGCATAGATGTCTGTTACTTTGTCTACCAGTTCTGGTATCTGTTGATCTCCCCATGTGAGGCTGTTTCTTAGGCTACCCACAGTGTATATTTTCTCAGGAGTGGGCTATCGAACTTCTTAGCTCCATTTCATAGATCCGACCTCTACTTGTCACTCGTCGAGGATTTGAATATTGGGCACAATGGAGGAATATGGTACAGACTCATTGCTTACTTGCTCGTCGACCGTAGAACTGTTGATTTCCTTTTTTGGAGGTTCGTCACTCAAACCTGCTTCTGCTTCTTGTTTTTCAGTCTCTCTTGTGTCGAGGCCACCTTCAGACCCTATTTCCTGTTGTAAGATCTGCTTGTCTTGGACCTCGGGCTCAGGGGAAGCGGTTTTCTTGGGACCTTCTTCCTCTTCGACTCACACTGGGGTGCCTTGAGAAGGTTCTAGACTCTCATCGTCACTATAAATATGTATAAGAGTGCTCAAGGGATTGGGTGCTTGTGCCTCTATCGAGACCTGACCTGTCTCTCGTTGAGTTGTCCCTCTTTCCGAAGGATCGATCAACGATGTTGTGGATTCAAGGTTGCCTAACCCATGGGAGTTATCAGAGACTGTGGACCTAGGATCGTTCAACTCTGTCGGGGAACTTTGGACAGTAGTTGAAATTGCAGGTCATATGAAAATATATGTGTCATATCACATCTATTTCATCAACAGCCCAGTTTCCTAATATAAAAACGTACCCATTTCTTGTGAAGCTTGATCTTCAGGGGAATCCCTAATTGGTACTGGCGATCTGGGGTAAACCATCGCCGCCTTGATGTCTTTCTGGGGATCACCTATTTCTTCACTGGATTTAGATGCTGCAGTTCCTTCTTGAGCCCTAAGAATTTCCTAAGTTGTTTTCTCCAAAGACGTCGCTTGTTCTTCCAAACTCATAGATTTGAATCTGGTCATCTAGGGATTAACCCTTCTTGACACCACTTCATTCCAGTCTTGAGTGTTCTCAGTGAAAATTTCATCTTTGAACCAGTCATGGGCATAAGGCCAACAAGATGATACCTGCGATGCGTGCTGTAGGACCAGGTCCTTGGGATCATGTTTGCAAAATTGACCGTTTTGGAACCAAAATTCTAATTGACCTAGCCCAAGTTGCTTAGAATGAGCGGTGTCCTTGACCATGTAGAATCCAATATGAAACCCAAATGGTATGAAGGCCTACTTCTTGTCTTTTACTAGAGTTGCATTGTATCCTTGCAAGATGGTCTAATAGAAAATCTCCCCTAACACTAGCCGGTCGGGAACATAAACGGGTAATAAGTGGGGTGCCCCCGTGGTGCCGAAAACTCTGATGTAGGTTTCTCTCTCATCTAAATACCAGTGACCAATTTTGGCTACAACCTTCTTTGCTTCATTTGACAGCCTAGGGCATTCTTTCCTGAATAGAAAGGAATAAATGCGCACAATAAACTGATCACAAATAATAGTATAGGACTTCTTGTACCTGTTTTCCCATAAGATGCTGAAATATACATGGATCGGGAGCTCCGAAGAGTGCCAATGTAGGTTCATCCTAGCAAAAGCGTTCCTTGTGTAGACGATGTCTAGTAAATATGAAGCATGTAAAAAGCGAGAGTGTCTTCTTCCTTTGGCACCTGGGCTTGCCTTATGCATGTGCTTAACTGTTTCGAGATGATGGCACCCCAATTGAAACCCATGTCCGAAATGGCGACCGTATAAGCTAGAGGCATACAAGCCTCTAAGAACCGGGAGCAATCCTTCTTGCCATGTAACCTGCAAAGTAGAGCCATGAGATATATGTATGGTTCCCTGAGGTTGATCTTTGGGGACCATCCGACAGTCAGGTTAGTGAATTTTTTTTCTTCCCTCCACCATGATGCCATGATCTTGCTGGTGTCATGTGATGCATAGAAAATTTGAACGAAATCAGTGTTCAACTTTATTTCAGGCTCCGTGAGTTTGTAGTAACTCTAAACCTCCAATGGCAGAAAGACCCCGACACATTCACCATTATCATCGTTAATCAAGAATTTTTGTGCATCAGTGTGGTCAATAAGCCACTTCAGGATCTCAATGCAAGGAAATATCGGAGATCGTCTTGCCACCATACGCAGATAAGACTTGCAAATATTGGGGAGGACTTCGTCACCGAGCTTCCTCGTGTCAAGATCGTTGTGCGGGGTATATTCGAGGGGTTCTTATTTCTTGATTTCCTTGAACACTTCTTCCCAGCGAGGAGAATTTGTCTTGGCTCCAATACTTGCCTCCGTGTCTCCAAAAGCTGGGGGCTGGACAAAGGGCTCCTTGGTGATCGTCTTAATGACGGACACTGTCTTGGGAGAAAACTTTAATTGTCTTGCAACTGTCAGGGTGGAGCCTTCTCCTACTTCTTATTCTTGCATCTTAGGGGATCTTGATGATTTCCTGGTGGAAGGCTTCTTTGGAGGCATTGTTCCTGTAATGCTTGCTAAGATAATTGCTTAATACTCACAGAACTTTGGGCGTTTCTTTTGGGTTGTTGGCTTCACTCTTCTGTTTGTTATAAATTTCTTGCTGCGTAGAATGGGACCATGCACAATGACTCGAAAAGGATATAAATAGAGAGGTACTACTAGTCATATCAATCAGTTAATACGAGTAATGAATGTAAATTCAAAATAAATTACCCTCGAATTTCTGCAGATAAAACTTAACTGGTTGATGACGAAGGCGTGGAAGAAGATGCACTGTATCGATGGGTTTAATGGATCCTTTTGATTCATGCATGAAGGAGTAACTAATTCATGATCTACGAATTAAATATCAGTTTTGAATGTGGCGTATCTGACACATACTGAGGTAAAACGTCTCATCACATCACATCACCCAGGCGTAGGGGTCGGGGATAGGATACTATCTAAGTGAATACTTATATTGATATCCCCTTGATAGAACCTCTGACACCGATGATATCGGGGTTGGTAATCAGGAAAAAGAGGGTACGCAACTTCTCGACAAGCCTTCACTTTATGAGCCTTTATCGTTGAAAAGTGTTTCGGGCGTCGACGATCGGTGATGTTTACTCCTTACCTCTGCGCGGTGCTTACTATTATACTTTTCTTTCGAAATTGAATGGATCGGTCTTCGGTGAAATCCTTCTTGGGACTATTCGCAGGAAAGAAACGATTTCATTGTCCAACATTGATGAAGGTCGGTACTCGGCTATTTTGACTTTCCAAACAATTTTCGCCATCTTAAAACTTTTACTGATGCCGAACCTTTGAAGCGCATCGGGGAAACTTCTGGGTCGTCGATTCCTTGAGTAGTTTTCAAGTCCCCTTTATGGTTAATATGACTCTTCATTGCAAGTTCAAGTAAACTTTAATTAGTTCATTCAACAAATATATGAGATAAGAAAAGGTATCAGTTACGTAACTGAAGTGAAGACCGTCGGTGCAAAATATTGAGTGGTACCCAAAAAGAAAAATTCATAGACCTTTTTAGTGTGTGTTGAGTGCTCAACAGGTTCCTATCCTATGTCTATAGGTGGAGTGGGGTATACCTGCTCCACAGGATCCACGAATGAAGAGGTGGGTAGATCTCATGGCTTGACATGGAGGTGTTCCCATCGTCAAGTATGTCGATGTCTTCTTCCAATGGCCGAGAAATCAACTGCTCATGGTGGAATATTATGCATATGTTGGGGTAGATTTACGTGGGGATCCAGATCTGGCTCTACCTAACAGGTCCCAGTGGGGGGACATTGGTAAGAAGGAAATGTTTTGTTTATATAATGTTTTTGTTATTTTAATGATATAAAATGTATTTTGTGTTATTTATTCGATGACTAATCAAGTGCTCTCATCAATGAATATGTGGGGCCTTATCGTCTGTAGGGATCATCTCCCATCTATAGGCGTGAAGAGAGAGGTTCTCTTGCAGGAGTAGATGCTACAGACCACGAGGCTATAAAACAAAACCTGGAGGGACTGACCATTCATGTCCCTGACGCTACTGTGGATGAGCTCCCTAGGCATTACCAACGCCACACAATGGGTGTGTTTACATCTATTGGTCGACTGCTCCATAGAGTAGCATGAGCGGTTGCTTGTTATAGTGAGCAACATCCTTGATAATTTTTGTACAAGAATCCGTGGGCTTCACATTTTTGATATTTTGGTCTTCGGACAAAACACTTTTTGTAAAATTTATCATTATAAATATAAAGTTCCTACTGGCTTACTTGTTTTTGTAAAAAGTGTGATTGGATTTATAAATGTCTCAAATGTATGTCTAACACATAGTTATCCAATGCATCTGTCAATGTATTTAGACATCTAGGAATGTGTTGATATTCAATATAATCAAAATGTCATTCCGAGAGGCAAATTGGTAAATATACCCGTAACAAAGTAGGACTTCAGATGGAATAAACATTACTCAACTGTAGTACTACTAATTGTGAATCAAGTCATACAATAAGATGACATATTCCAAGTGAAACGATGTCAGTTAATAAATCGACAAATGCATTTTATTCTGCGATATTATTAGTTGCATGGCCAAGGAAAACACCATGTAGACTGATCAATTCATTCGTAGGTGCATAGATTTCCCAAGCAGTAGATGTTAAGTGTTGAGTACTGCGACTAGCGCCATCAACGAAGCTGATATAGGGTAGTGAAGATACCGACATCTGGAAACCAAGCACAATGCAAGGTAAGTAGCTGGAATGTGAAACCAAAAAACGAAAAAAAACACACAAGATTATGATACACTAAAAATACACAACACTCATGCAAAAATGATTTAAGCATAACACTTCTTCAAGTAAAGCCCATTTCTGGGTTCACTCAAAGGAATTCCATAGTAATCCACTAGTTCATAAGCCACTTTTTCCAACACTCGTTTCAAAATATAAGGACCCCGCCACATGGGCTCGAATTTACCGACCCCTAGCAAATAATGATCTTGCTGGTAAAGAAGAACTAGATCACCTTCAAAAAAAACATGTGGTTTGACATGCTTGTCATATTAAGCTTTGACACGTTTTTTCTGAGTTTCAATAACTAAGGCGGCATCACGACAGGTCTCATCTAATTGCATCAAATACAAAAGACGTTCCTCTTTAGCTGAGGTGTTAGTGAGAAGTTCGACAACTAGTTTCAAAGATGGGATTTCACATTCAATCAACAAAATTGCTTCAATACCATATACTAACTGGAAAGGTGTGAACCTTGTGGTAGACTTAACGAATGTTCGATAGGCCCACAATGTTGAGAACAACATCGTGTGCCAATTTCACTTGTGAATTCCTACCATGCATTGAAGCATAGTAGTGAGAACTTTGTTGATTTCTTCAACTTGGCCATTGGCATGTGGATAATAGGGGGTTGAGTTTTCATGTCGAAGACCCAACTTCTCGGTAAGTTCAGACATCATGAAATTTTGAAAATGACTACCATGATCAGTAACGATGGCTTGAGGGACACCAAATCTAGTAATGACATGATTGAATATGATGCAGTTTTCCTAGTATTATCAAATGTAGGCATCGCCTCGACCCACTTGGTGAAATAATCCACAACTACAATAATGTATCCATGCCCCTCGACCGAGTGAGGGTTACATGTCATGAATTCAATACCCCATTCAACGAATGGATCGATGAAAACTACAGGGTGAAGAGGAGTAGGGTGAGATCGAATCTTATTGTTGTAGGTTTGACAAGCGTGGCATTTATGGATGACAGTAATGCAATAATTAAACAATGAAGGCCAGAAATAATCAGCTCATAAGATCTTTTGGGTAGTGGCACACCCAGAAATATGACCACCACATACTCCAGAGTGATAGTCATTCAAATATTTATTAGCTTCATCGTAGGTGAGACATCATCGAAATATGGAATCAATACCACGACGGTAAAGGGTATCGTCAAGGATAATTTATTGACGGGCTTCATACCAGATACAACAACGATCTTTGCTAGAAAGACCAGGCTGAAACTTTTGGGTCTGGAGATAGATGATAATATATCCATACCATATGTCATCAAAACTAATCAGAAAGAGGGATTCGTCAGGTAAGGAATCCTCTGCCACAGTTTCTATTTCAGTAGAGGGAAGGTCACATATCAATTAGGTGAAAATGAAAGACTTCTTTGACTTGGCGCGTTCAAACTCCAAATCAAACTCCTGGAGAATAACTATCAATTTAGAGTACTTTCCCCCCAACGATTGTCGAGTAAGGATATGTTGCATGGGGTTACAATCAGAAATGACTGTGGTTCGGTGTAGTAAGATGTAGTGACGAAAACGTTGAACAATTTGAACAACTGCCAAGGCCAGTTTCTCCACATGTAAATATTTGGTTTTGGTAGTCATGAGACTCCGACTCAAATAGTATATAACATGTTCATTGTGTGAATCATCCTCTTGGAATAAAAACATAGCAATGATAGAGTCTGAAGCAGCTAAGTACAGGAAATAATCTCGACTATAATCAGGTGGAAACAATAATGGCGTACAGGTTAAGGCGAGTTTCAAAGATTCAAATTATTTGGTGCCAGTGTCGTCCCATACAAAATCATAACCTTTCTTGAGAATCCAAGTAAATCCTTTCGTTAATTTAGCGTATTCGGGAATGAATCGACGTAAAAAATTTTCCTTCCCTTGCAAAATTTGGAGTTGGCATAGAGTGGAAGAAGGAGGAATATTAAGAATAACCTCAAACTTCAAGGGGTCTACCCTAATCCCATATATATACACAATAAAACCAAGAAGTCATCTAGATTCCACACAAAAAACACATTTCTGTGGATTCAAACGTATGCGATAATAACGACAACGTAGGAAAATGGCCCATAGATGTGCCAAGTGATCTTGATGACGCATGGAATGCTCTGGTAGATCATCTATATAGGGTTGTACGATGTGTTTAATGTTGTGAAAAGCGTAATACATAGCGCGTTGAAAAGTCACTCCAACGTTTTTGAGACCAAAACATAGTTTCCAGTATGCGAAAGTTCCCCAAGGGAAAATAAAAGCAGTCTTATGTTGATATGTAGGTAAAATATTGAATTGATTATAGCCAGAGAAGCCGTCCATCAAGGAGAATATTTCACTCCCGGCACAGTCGTCAACAATATGGTCAAAGAAAGGGTTTGGATAATTGTCTTTGGGACAAGATTTGTTTATATCCCTATAATGTACACTAACACGGATCGTGCCTTGTTTCTTGTTAACCGAAACAAGATTGGACACCCAATCGATCAAACCACAGGATAGACAAGGCCAACTTTAAGAAGTTTTTGAACTTCAAGCTTAATAACGACGACTTTACGTGGATGTACTGGGAGAAGTCTCTATTGAATGGGTTTAGTGTTCGGGTAAGTCTTAATCTCATGCACAACAATATCAGGATCGATACCATGCATTTCTTCATAACTCGAGGAAAAAACGTCACAAAATTCTTGGAAAAGGGATTTATAAGTGTGGACCTCATCAACAGAACATGAGGCACCGATATGAACATTTTCCACGACTCCCGGTTTAATCGATATGTCAAGAGGAACGGTAGGTGAAATATTACTCAAGTTCCCTTCATACAAAACATAGTGTGTTGATTCAGAAATAGAGGAAATAACAACAACGGTAGATGAAGTCGAAATCCGTTGGTAACTCTCTATGGTCTCACGTTCTAGGAAGAGAATAGAACAATGATGCCCATCGTCCCATGGAGTATCTTCCATAGACATGATCATCATGATCATCTCATCAATAGGAAAGATCACGTGGAATGGATCAGGAGATGTATCACCGAGAGAAGGAGGAGAAGGGGTTGTTGATTGAATAACTTGATAAGATGATTCCACCGTACTTAAAGGCATTCGGTCGCCATAACAAAGACAACCACCAGAGCTAGGTACTATCCATGGGTCATAAGACTCAGGGGTTTCATGAACAGAGGTTGATATCATGTTAATCAAGGCGAAAAAAGGAGGAGGAATATTGGGTGGCAGAATAGGAAATGTACCCATCAAGGTTGAATATTTTAAAAGACCCACGCCGACATTCTCATAACCGGGAGGTGTTTTCAAAATAAAAGGTACGTTTCTAGTACATGAATCAAAATTAAAGAAGGCCAGTTGATCAATAGTAATGAATTTTCCTTGGTGTGGGAAATGTAAGACACAGAAAAGAGTAGAAACAACTGCGTGCATGGATTTAATCCAACTATGGCCAAGTATAATGTTGTAATTGAGAAGTGCATCAAAGACCTCAACCTCGACATTAACCGCTTTACCTTATAACATAATAGACAATGAAGGAATAATACTGTAAGGTTTAAACCCTATACCATTAAAATCTTTAAGAGTATTGTGTGACTTGGCAAGGGCAGGAGAGACAATAGCTTTCCAACAAGAAACAAACATAACACAAGTTGAGGCTCCTTCGTCAATAATGGTTCGACAAATATTCTTATTTTCCACAACAACTTGGATCTGAAACACTAATTGAGGAGGAAGCGTTGGAATATGATCTTCCAAGTCAAATATGATCAAATTGGTATCGGTAGGATCAATTCCACCAATAGCCTTTAACAACGCCTTTCGTTGAGTAGGACAACTTTGAAGGACTTCGAGAGCCGACATTGCAGAGGGTGCTTGCGCAAGGTCTTTTACAATACTGTAGTTTTGGGCAACACGTGCGTGAGGATTAAATGAAGACTTTTGAACAACGCCCTTGGGAGGAGGATGAAGAAATGTATATAGTCTCGTTCGTTCAAGATGAAGAGGAACGTTTGGAGGTGAAGTTGGTGGAGAAGGTTGAACCAACGGAAGTGGTAAATCATCAACTCTCTCTTTTAAAGGAGTATAATCTTTGGCTCGAGTTGCGACTGCAACTTCGTTCTTCTTGGAGTCACCAGTATACATAAGTACATAAGATGTGGTAGAGGGAGAAGGTTGGTCATGAATGACCAATTGGGCCTGTTGTTGAGAAGGAAAAGGTTGTGACAGGACGACGAGTGTAGGAGGTTTCCTGGTCCCTTGCAGGAACTTAGTAACCTCATCACGTCATGGACAATCTTTCGTATAATGATCCTCACCGCAGATAAGGCCAGGATAACGAGGTTTACATTTATCTTTGTCATCAACAAGATGTGTTTTGGGATTTTCAGGTTTTTGATTATTATTTTTGTCTTCCTTATTCCTACCCTTCCCTTTCTTTTTATTTTTATTTTTACCGATAGGTGTAGATTGAAACAAATTAACTTTAGAGGTTTTACCGGGGGAAGGAGTCGGGTTAGGAGCATTTTGTACATTAGAGGTAGTATACTTAGGATTGGTATGATTGGCATGTTTATATTGAGTCTTAGCATGAAAAGTGCCAATCATGCCATCAAAAACATGAGAATCTACCGAAGGTGTTGGGGTAGGATTTGTAAAAGGACGAGGAGCATTAGGGATCAAGTCGTATAGTGTGCCCATTTGCGAATAAACGCAATCTATATATTGAGCATGAATAATCACCTATTGTTCAGTGATGACACCACCCATGGAAACATCATGGGTTATAGTCCCAATGAGTGATTTGGTAAAACACTCAACCAACAATTGATCAGGAAGGATAACTTTGATTAAGTTCTTATCCTCCTCCACTCATGAATATGATCAGAAATGTGGGTGGAAGAGGATTGTTTAAATTAACTCAAAAGTTCAGTTCCTGTCTCATAACAGATTGGAAACTGGTAATGCGTTAAGAATGCCACGACTAAGGTGTTAAAGTCATTGAAGAATCCTTGTGGTAAATCAATATACCATTTGGCTTTCGAACCCATAAGAGTTCGTTAGAAAAGTAGTAATCTTATAGAGTCATCCATCAATGAGTTGGACGAACACAAAAGATGGAATGTCATGACGTGATTATTTGGGTCTTCCCCTGATTGGTCATCAAACTTAGGAATGTCATATGGTAATTTGGTCAGTATGACAAGCCAATAAGGAGAATGCAAAATTAGATCATTCAAAATCCTAGATAAATCCAGTAAATCCAAAGTAGCAAGAAATGGA
The DNA here is from genome assembly GCA_032191745.1 of Picea mariana. Classification (NCBI taxonomy): domain Eukaryota; kingdom Viridiplantae; phylum Streptophyta; class Pinopsida; order Pinales; family Pinaceae; genus Picea; species Picea mariana. The sequence goes on from JASDQU010301676.1 coordinate 10,690, forward strand.
AACTATCTGTTCACTTGAGGAAACTGGTAGTTTTGAGGAGGTAGTCCCGTAGATATACCAGTAGGACCATAAGAAGTCTGTAGATATTTATATAGTCTTGACAAATTCGGTTGTGGAGGGTTTTGATTAAGTAAACTCCCTTGGAAATGAGCATTAGACTGAAAATTTTGACCCCATGTAGGATTCATAGAACCTAGATACAGTTGTCTAAGATTAGGGGGTACAAAAAAATTAACTTGATTATGTTTCCCCCCAGACAATTGTTTATTCCCTTGGAAAGGAATATTCCAAGGTTGATATTGTAATGCATGTATACTTTTCCCATAAACTAGGTTATGGCCTTCTACTTGAGGTTTCCTACCAACTTGAGGTTGCCCCCCAACTCGAGGTTGGCCTCCAACAGGAATCTGAAAACCATAAGTGACAAAATGATTGGTTCCTCCAACTAGATTGGAGCTACTAAGGCCAAGATGATCAGATCCTCTAGGCGAAGGTAGAGGAGGAACGTAAGGCCCCCCGGAGAGAACCTGGGTAGGTGTAGGAACAAAATGACTAGCAGCATTATACCCAGGAGGAACAAAAATATTAGACCCTCCAGATGGATTCTGGGCAGGAATAGCAATGGAAGTATTCAAAGAGTTATACCCAAGGGGAAGTGACATATTTGATCTAAGAGGAAGTGGTGTTCCAATAGGAGCTTGAGTGATGACCACATTTCCAGTAGAAATAAGTGTATCTTGTGGGTAGAAATAAGTGTATCTTGTAGAAATAAGAATCGAGTGAGAACCAATCAATAATTGGTTTGACACTGTGACAAAATTACTGGTTGTGCCGGTGAAATGATATAAAGGTACCGTATAAGTAGTGGAAGTCACAAGAGTTTGTGATGCCAAGAATGCTAGTTTATCAAAAATATCATGTCTCGAAGAAGTTCTCTGAAAATAACGGATAGGGAAAGAGCTAGGATTAAAAATTCCAGCAGTGTGAACCGGGGTTCTAAATGACTCACTCTAAAAGGGTGGATTGTCTACACCAGACTCCATGTGAGGTCCAGTAGGTACTTTAGTATGATCTTCAGTAACAATTTATCCCAATGAATTTAGCTAGAGCAAAATTGGATCTTCTCTAAGATTCAATAACAGGTTTACAGGAAGTATCGAATCCTCTAATGGAGTAGAACTTCCAATCTCAGAGGCTACTTCGTTATTGACTGCTCCTTCAGGAGATCCCTCTGGTGAGTTAGGAATAAAAGGGATGTAATATTCTGTATCTTCTGGAGGTAGTCCTTGCATCCTACATGAATGGAAAGGGACGATGTTGGTCGCACCAAATAAAGAATGAAACAAGTCTATGGCCAACTAGAGAAACAAACAACACTCACTAATAAAATCTAGAAATCAAATCAAGCAAACAAACCTTCTTATTTCAAATTCACTAGTTGGTGATGAAATCCAACGTCATGAAATCAAGACAAGAAGGGGCTAGGATAAAGTGGGTGGAAAAGTTACATTGACGACCTGCTTAATGGACTTACACCCTGGTGCAAGCTCCCACACATAATCGTGGGCATACCCTCCAAGGAGCCCGAGTGAGTTTGGACAACGTCGATTTCAAGTACCATGAAGAATTTCCCCTCCACATTCACCTCATGTAAAGACCCTAAAGAGATAGGCTACTAAAGTTACCAATTACAACAATGATGTATGGGGAAACAGTCTACATTCCGATCCACGCGCAAAGTCAGGGTATCTAGCCTGAAACAAACTCGAGAAGGTCCCCACAGGATTTTCTTCTCAAGTGACCCCCAATAATATGTGTAATATATACACTAAGACCGACAAAGCAGGGTGAGTAAATCCGCCAGTCCTAATGCGACCTAATGATTGACCCTTCTAACACAAGGGTCAATC
>JASDQU010301680.1:0-10502 GCA_032191745.1 Picea mariana
TGGATGACCCCCAATTCTAGTCCCAGCTAAAAAATTCCCCTAAGTTTTCCTTAGATATAAATTTAAACACAATGCATCCATGAGCTAGAGTGTGGAAAATAGAACAATAACCTAACAAACCATCCTAGTTAGTGTCGAACCATCATTCCAAAGTTGAATATTGAACCACCTTCCCACAAAACTTCCCTACCATAGTTCACCCAAACAAAACTAATATATTTCTCATGTCCACATCTGCACCAACTACCGTTTTGCATTTTTCCTTTTGCACCTTCCAATACCCATGCTTGTGCTTGGTCTTCTGAGAGCTTGAATCTTCAACTTCTTCTCCACTCATTGTTCTCTGACTTGAGGTTTTTTCTCCTTTCATCGAAGACTCCTTGTTTTCATGCAAATGATATTTGCATGGCATTGGGGTCGCATCCTCCCCTTCCTTGGAAGAATGTGCTCATACGCGAGGGATAACAGATGATGTAGGTGTCTGATGTCTCTTTCCACCTCAAATCTTTTCAAAAATGAGTAGGTGGGAACCTTGGGTCCAATATTCACCTCATGGATCATCGGACGATTTCCAATCACCATTTTCCCTTGATTTCTTGTACTTCTACCTTCTGACAAATACCTCCATGGAAATGAATATGTTAGTCCTTCCAATCTCCTCTGCCTTTTAATCCACCTCCTCTTCCTCCATTCAAACGATAAAAAACTAATATTAAATAAAAAAAATCTCAGGATCAAGATTCGATCCACCTGGAACATGTAACATCGCTTCCACATGGTGTACCTATATGGCTCAAAGTGTACCTAGACCTATGTCACGCACCAGAGCAAGACCTTCATTCCCTTTCTAGGGTTTTTTTGCCAAGAAAACATGCATGCAATCAATAGTACCTTTTACACACACACACACACACACACACGCATGGAAATTTATTATAAGCAATGTTCTTTGTGGAAGAGATCTTACCTTACAACTTAGAGGCTTCATAGATTTTCATATTAACATTGGTAGGGAAACCATAATGCATATATACCAACATATATGGTTATCTACTGTGCCATTTTTTCATTTAAAAAAATTAATACCCAATATTTGTGGTGAGATCCCTTAAAACAATATGTTCAAGTTGATACAATTTAATACAAAATGATACAAAAATATTACAAAAATGGGGACAATTTGGATGAGGATTAAACAAGTAACAAAACTCATATCCTCCTATATTTAAACAGAACCACAATTTGTATGCATATAACCCCATAATGGAAGGAATATTGGAGGGACGAAACCCTAACCATAGAAAATGATCGTCACTATTTGAAACTCTCCCCTTCAAAATGACCACCTGATAATGTTGAAGGGACAAATGCTGAACTCAACTTGTAATCATCTCAATTATCCCTCCTTGAATCCCACCATTCTTGTTAATTCTGTAGTCTTGCTTCCTTGATCCCTGTCTCTACTGACTAATAAGTTATATGTAGCCCCTTCCTATCCCCCATTCAACTGGTCCCTTCTAGACTATCTCCCTTATAAACACCTGGTTAAGTGTCTCACTGAGTGGGATAATCAACATGTCTCACTCAACACCATTTCCCCATATTTAGTCTCATTAACCCACCCCTTGCATCACTATGGGAAAAAAAATAAAGTGCATCAATCAATAAACTAGAATCATGCATATAAACATCATAAACAAGAAGGTTCATCCTACCATTCTTCAACACTCTTAGAGTGCCTTTATTGTAAATTTTAATAGAGGTTCTAATATCTTCAAAAAATATATGAAAGGATGGATCAAAAGAAAATGGAAAAAAAACTCTGGGCTACAGTCCTGAGATATATTTTGGCTCTTAAGGTTTTGTCACTTCTCTTTAGAAGATAATAAGATAGGGATCACACGTGGGTTGAAAAACCCCCACTTCAACCATGCTGCTTGCCTCTACATTTGTGATTGGATACCAAGGTTTCATATTTCTAGAGAAAAAATTACAAAAACCCTCATCTGGAAAAATCTCCCCATTCTTCCTCTATAACTATGGATGCCCTCCATCCTCCAACAAATAGGGAATAAAATGGGCAAATTTTGAAGTCTTGTGAACACACCCTAGCAATGGAAAACCTACTTATGGCAAAGATATGTGTTGAAATGGACCTAAATTAGGGAATGATGGAGGAAATTTTCCTCCATTATGATGGATCCTTTCGCCAATGGAATCTAGACTTTATAAACATCCCTTTATGATGTTGCATCTATTGAGAAATTGAGAACCATGGGTACTCCTACCTAGGATAATTGTCAACAGAAAGAGGGAAGAGGAGTAAGAATAGGATGAGTGAATTACAATAAGTGTTACAACCCTTTCTCTCCCGGTGAAGGTTCCTCTCAGGCTTGAGACACTTGTAAATCCCCTTTGGATAATCCTTTTCTTTTCCCATCTTCCTCATCTAATTAAGTGGGCACTTCTGGACCACTGGATGGCCTCACTGTGCAAGTTCTTAAGAAACTAAAAGAGTACCTAGCTTTAAAGAATTGTTTGGTTTCCTTCTATGATGTGCCTCCCCATAGAATAAAACCTTCCCCCCTTCCCATATTCTTGGACGGCCCCTCTATCCAACCCTCTCCTAATCCCACTAGCCCTACTCCCATTATTGCTTCATGCATTGACATTGCAAAATTGGAAGATGGTATCCCCTTAGCTTTCACCACCTATTATCCCCCCCCACACCCTAAAAATAAATTCAACTATTTGAGATGTTGAATGATCAAGATGGATGTTGGTGGCCTCCCATCTATTCTAACTGGCTCATTTTGGCAGTTTTCCAGTTCAACAGTTTTTTCCTAGTTTTCGGGTCCCTGACTTCCGAGGCCATTTTGAGGCCCTAAACAATGTTTTTAGGGCTCGCCACAGTCAATATGTGCAAGGCTCACCACCGAAAACATGTGTAGTCCCCGAATAGACCTTTCCAATGGGATATTGTGCACCTAAAACATATATCGTATGCAAAAGTTACGACCCTGGGAAGTTTATGTACTAACTTACCCAAACGGGGCCCACATAACTTTTGGCGCTTCATCTCCTAGGGCTAGGTTTTTGGATGTCTAGGGTTTTTGACATTCCTATTTATTGTAAAAAGGCCTTGAGAGCCTCATTGTAGTGAGCTCTTGGTGAATGAGTGCAATCGTCACATATCTTCTCAGAGATAAGCCGCCACAATTCTAACAAGTTTGTTTTCCGCTGCATTTTACAGTTTCAACTTATTTCCTTATTGAATAGAATCCAGTTTTACTGTATATCTGTTATTCAGTGTTAAGCATATTTTGATAATAATATGTATTCATTTCATTCTGCTCATAAAATCCAGATCAGTGGTATCAGAGCAGTCTTCTCCTTTTCGTTCTTAATGCATGTCCCCAACGAGGTCAGGGTACAAAGAATTAGGTCTTGAGTTTATTTCTCTTGAGCACAAAATCTCTCACACGCCCGAGCGACCTCTCATGGCAGGAGAAAAGAAAGACGACGTGACAAGAGGTCCCTTCAAAATGTTTCTCAAGGAATACCTCACACAACAGAGGAACAAGATGATGGATAGTTTTGCGCAAATCCTTCGGCGGTTACCAACATGCGACACATCTTCCTCAAATGGAGGCACTGCCCCCTTCAAGGTACAAATCAACTTCAATATTCCTATATTTGAAGGTCAGATAGACGCAGATGCTATAGACAAATGGTTGAATATGCTAGAAGGGTATTTCTCTGTCCATAACTTCTCAAATAGATAAAAGATTACTTTTGTGCTCCTTAAAGCCGTTCCCCATATCAAAGATTGGTGGGAAATTTTATGTGAGCAGAAGGAAACAAAGGAACCCTCATTATTTACAGTCGCGGTCACCTGGGAGTCCTTCATGGATGCTATTAAGGAACAATACTACCCTGTTGGAAGTTATGATGACTTGTATACAAAATGGACCACACTGTGGCAGGAAAGAGACCAAGCAGTGCCCGAGTTCAGAAATATCTTCCATACCTTGCACACCAAGATGGGTATCAAAGATTTTGAGTGACATATGGTGATCAAGTATTGTTGCGGTCTTCATAGATACATCCAGAAAAAAATGGAGTTTCTAGACATCTCATCCTTTGGTGTGGCCTACAGATATGCCATCAAAATCGAGCAGAAGCTCAAACAAAAGACGTGGCAATTTGGGCTGGGGAATGCCTCATAGAAAAATCCAAGAAAGGGTGCCCCCAACCTGCAGAACAAAGGACAGAGAAAAGATAGTCTGCCTCATGAAAACCAGTCCATGTCGTAAGAAAAGAAGGACACCGAAAAGACAAAAAAAGATACTGGGAAGTGGTGCAAATTCCATAAGAGCCCCTTGCATAACATTGCTGATTGCTGCTCAAAGCAATTGCTGGTGGTTGAGGTGAAAGCCTCTGAATGAGATGTGGGTTTTGAATCTGAGTTAGAACCAGAAAGGGGGAGACAAATCATTGATGTAGAACCTAGTGCTACTATTGCTACCACCAAGCTCCAACCCGGTGAACTAGACGAGCCAGAGGAAGGCAAGTGCATTTTTCATTCACAAATGTGGGTGAAGGGTAGCCCACTACACTTTATCATTGATAGTGGTAGCCAGAAGAACCTCATCTCAACAGAGGTTGTCAAGCGACTCACCTTGCCGACAATGCAACACCCGCATGCCTACACCATCGGATGGCTTCGCCAATGAAGCGACATCCGTGTCAGCTAACAATGCTGCCTGTCATACGACATCAAGCCATTCAAAGACGAGGTATTGTGTGATGTTTCCCCTCTCAAAGTTTGTAATTTTATTTTGGGCCAACCGTATTTATGGAAACACCATGCTGTATATGTGTCTAGGCCTCACAGTGTTATTATTACTTTTAACAAGAAATTGTACAGGATACTGGAGGCAGTCCCACCTAGTGCTATTTCCTTGATCTCTGCCAAGCAATGCAGGAAGGTCATCTCTTAGATAGGGAAGCTTGTATTCTTCATGATTCACTCTCAGAATAAGAGAAATATCACAACCACATTTACGGTATCCGCGACCGACCTCTCTACACAACAAAAGCAAGTGGATAAGGTCGTGGAAGCATACTCAGATATCTTCTCCTCACCTACCGGGGTACCTATGAACTGTCAGGTCAAGCACCCCATCGATCTGACCCTCGATGCACCACTTCCCAATGGGCCAGTCTACCACCTCTCTCTGTTAGAGAATGAGGAGATCAAGCGACATATCCAAGAATTGCTTCACAAGGGGCACATCCGTCCTAGCTCATCACCTTGCGGTAGCCTAATCGTGCTAGTACAAAAGAAATATGGAACCTAGCAACTTTTCATTGATTACCGGGCCCTGAATAAAATCACAGTCAGAAACCGATACTTGATTCCTCGAATCAACGACCTCCTTGATCAGCTCATAGGGGCCAAATACTTCAGTAAGATTGATTTGAAGTCTGGCTACCACCAGGTCCCGATAGAATAGAGAGATGTATGGAAGACTGCCTTCAAGTCAAAGGAAGGTCTTTTCGAATGGTTGGTCATGCCCTTTGGCTTGAAAAATGCTCCAGCCACTTTCATGAGGATGATGGACAATTTCCTGTGACCATTCACCAATATTTTTTTAGTGGTGTATCTGGATGACATTCTCATTTACAAAAAGATTTGGGAAGAACACTGACAACATATTCAACAGGTTCTGTACACCCTGCAGTAGCACAAGCTATACGCCAACTTGGAAAAATTCTCCTTCGGCATGGACAAGGTCCATTACCTGGGCTACATCGTTGATCAAAATGGTGTACATGTGGATCCATCCAAGATCCAATTCATCCATGACTGTCCAACCCCAACCACACTCACTGAGATTTAGAGCTTCTTGGGCCTTGCCAATTTCTACCGCAGGATTGTGTTGGAATTCTCCCATATTGCATGGGCCCTCAACCAAGTAACCAGGGGTGGTGGTAATGAGAAATTTGTGTGGGGTCGGTCCCAACAATAAGTGTTCGATGATTTGAAGCAGCTATTATGCTCAACCCCAATACTTTCACTACCAGACCTGTGACAACCCTTTGAGATCGAGACAGATGCTTCAGGCTATGTGGTGGGCGCCATTCTCACTCAGCACGACCACCCCATGGCCTATCATAGTGAGACACTATCAGATGTTGTCCTTAAGTACCCTACTTATGACAAATAAATGTACTCCACTATGCAAGCCTGTCGCCAATGGAGACATTACATTCTTAGGAAGGAGACAGTCATCCACACTGATCATAAGCCACTGCAGTTCATGCATACACAAGGAAAATTGCAGAATGACCGCCATTAGAAGTGGTCCACATACTTGTAGCAATTCCACCTCAACATCAAGTATAAAACATGAAGCACCAACCGCTTCACTTATTACCTCAGCAGACTGCCAGTCGCGACACTCACCATGGTGCTAGACTCTTGCGTCCATGAGACCCGTGGATGCCCCCAACTCTATGAGATAGACCCGGTCTTCGACACCACCTACCAACTGTTGGGCGCAATTGCAGTTGTTTCTAATTTCCATCTTCGAGATGGGCTGCTGTGCCATCTGGGCCATATCTGTGTTCCATCAAGCGAGCGAGAGAAGCTGATAGGGGAATCCCACTACAGTCAGATGGCAGGACACTTCGGCGTAGAAAAGACAGTGGCAATGCTGCATAATCATTTCTACTGGTTGAAACTTTGACAAGAGGTCAGTAAGTATATCAGGTCCTACACTTCCTCCTCTATTGCCAAACAAACCACTAAGAAATAGGCCCTGTACACCCCTCTTCCTACTCTTGACGTCATTCTTGGTTATTCCATCTTGACGCAACATTTTGTCTCTATAAGCAATTAGATGGTGTTTTGAAGCATTTATTGAGTAAGGGATTGATTGGATACACTATTTGTTGCATCATCTCGATATTTATTGATGAATTGATATTGTTCCATTGCTATTATTGATAAACATTGATCTCGTCAATATCTATTGTCATAATTGCTAATATATTGATATCAGATAGTTGTATGAAGTACTAACCCATTGAATCATAGCCTGCATGTATTGTTTTACTGTTGCTTTGTTTCGAGCAGGTGTTCTCATTTGGGCCTACACTTCATTATTGGCTATTTAGCCGGATTATCTGCTCTTGGTGGTAACTCGTGAGGAGGGAATTCTACTTTGACTTTTATACCTTAGCCTCTTCAAAACCCCAGGTTACCGGGGACGTCTCCCCTGGGCCTAACCTCCCTGAATAGAAAGAACCTCCCCATTACGGTGACATTGGGTGGGGTAGGTTCCTCTTACGCCAGTTTGGCCTCTATCTTCTAGCCTTTTGACATAGCTACAAACTGTGCGATAACATTTTGGCGCTGTTGCCGGGGAACATTGAGTCAATTCTCCTCAAAATGACTAACCTTTTCGGTAAGCCTTGCCTCAGAGCCTTATCTTACAAGCTTACCTGGTGACTCCACTAGGGTGTTTTCCCTTATCCTTTGATAGTTTCAGGCAAATTATCTAGCGACTCCACTAATATTTCTCAGGGTACCACCTTACTTTCTGTGATATTTCCAAGTTATGGGATCATGGCACACTGAGAACAAATGTATCCGAGTATTGATTTCAGAAGTTTTCGAGGATACCCAAATTACTTTGATACAAAATGGATAAACAAATCTCCAACGTTTTTGGGCCTCCCAACTCCTCACATCGTAAATTTTTTGGAGTATTTGAGCGAGATAAAGTTGGGAGGAGAGGATGCTCTTATAAAATTGTTCTTACTCACCATGCCATCCTACTTACAAGATTGTTTTAAGAGTTGTTGCAAGGACAGGGGTATATCATCTTTCATACACCTCGTCAGTAGGTTTATAGACCTTACTAAGCTAGATTGCCAAAYGTATGAAGATGTCCTTCAAAACCTCACGGTAGCCTTAGACCACAAAGGATTCACCACTGAGATTGTAGAAGATCTCAGGAAATCATGTCATGATCAATACCAAGAATCCTCTGATATAAGAGACGAGGTTTATGAATACCATCATCAACCCCTTGAACAGGAGCAAGACCTCTCCCGTAATCCAATAGAATGCAGCAAATATATAACTAGAGATGTGAATTATGAGGATGAAGCACCAGTAACCGCTCCTCAGTCTGATGAATCTCTCCAAGATCCTGTCCCTCCTACACAAGATGAAGAGAATGAGGTAAGTCATTTTCCTTTCCAGTTTTTTGATGATACCTTGTTCTATGACTCAGAGAGTGAAGAAGAAATGGAACCCTTGGACAAGCTAGATCCCCTATGTCTYAAGACTGAAGATGTAGAGGTAGATCTTCCACTTGATGAAGCTATCCAAATACTTGAAGCTCTTGCACAGGAAGGATTAAGCAAGGTGAATTATTCCCCCTTCCAAGTTTTTAGTGGTTSTTTACCTTATGACACAGAGAGTACATAAGTATTGGATGTTTTGACTCCTCCATGTTATGATATTGATACTGACATAGCTGATTTTGAYGAGTTCATACATGTTGGGAGACGTAGGTGGGATGCGGTTAGCTATRATATGGATCCCATCTATGACATAAAGAGTCATCTCARAGTGTTGCCTTTGCAATTATCACAACAAGCTATTGACTAGTGGCAACAGGGGGATGAGATTTTTACKGGCTCTCCACAAACACCCAAGGTTGACCGAGTGCAGTATTTGCCTAATGATTTTTGGTCTTACCTTGAGGCCTTTGATGAGTACTCCTCCGAGCACTTAGATTTACCCTATGAAGATGACTATCAATCGCCACTATGCTCGGATTTTGATAAGAGTAAAAACATTGTTTGCCTGAAGAAGGAGTCTCATGACCTTTTTCTCCAACCACCTGTTATTACTTTACCATGCTTTTCCATAAAAGGTGTAGTTGTGAAGTATATTTTTAATGTTGAGATTCCTCTTAGGAAAACCATAGACTCCAAGGGTTGGTTGGGCACTGCAAGTTTGTTATCTCAGTTTATCAACTTTCCCTTGATAGTTTGCCAGTCGTCTAACAGATCTTTGTCAATCCCTTCACAGACTTCACAGTATGAGAACGTCTTAGGTAGCCAGTGTGCCGACCTTTTGAGTCAGTGTTATGAACCTTGGACTTTTCTTGACCCTTTCCTGAAGTGGATTGAATACTTTCCCCAGAATGGACTTGGCAGGATTTTATCCCTCCCACCCGCCTCCATGAGTTAGACTTTGAGATTTTCGATGATATGATATATATTCTAACTCATGACATTTTTGTGCTTGATTTATCACTATTTTGGTTTATAATGAAGCACAAGGGCAGGTATCATGGGACATTGTTGGATTGGATACACTGGTCATTTGACTACATCTAATATCCAACCAACAGGTAGGTAAAGGTAGGTACTTTTCTTTACATTATTGTTTTATTTCAGTTTATATATATATATGTCTATATATGATGGGGTGGCATTACCGCCCCATTGTTGTTACTGATGCCCCTATCGAGTTGAGAAGGTCTACAGGTTATGCCAGAGATACTGAGGTTCTCATGCGCTCTACGGTGAGCACATGTCCCCGAGTTGGAGCCAGGTGTTATCCCCGATTTCTAGGGATAACTAGGAGATCATGTCTCGAGACCCACAGGTCCTAGACAAGGAGTACCGAAAGTAGGATTGACCTGAGCATGGCCCTGGAGGGCCCATCCTTTTCTTCTTTTGTCAGATTCATCTTGTAAGTAGCAACAACATCCATCACCATCGACTTGGTCTTGTATCGGAAAAGGCTCTTGCTCCATGAGGTAATTGGTCCAGGTATCATGGTATGTGTCACTTTTGATCATTATAACCTTTAAATATATGCATCTAATCCCTTTTATCTCTGACAAATTCTTGGATCTTACATTGGCCCACTTGACCATGCTTGGGGAGATTGACTAGGTGCCCTAGCAAGCTTGTACCCATAGGTTTGGGTTTTCCACTGTGGGATTTCTGAAGAGCCATTGTTCGCTCCCATCATGCCACCACTTTTCCATCTTATCTCCCGCTCATCTGTCCCATTCCCCTTATCCGGGCATTAGGATGATTTGTTTGTGGGTTTGCACCTTATCTCATGGGAAGAAGGGGCTAAAGGCCCAGAAGGTAAAATCAACTAGTAAAAGATAAAATCCTAGAAATAAAACATCGAGATGCTTTGCCTAGGGATCCCCGAGAAGGCAATAAAATGCTTCTCAACAAGAAACAAGAGGGGCCCGAAAAAATAACAAACAAGACCTAATAAAGAGGATAGGGGGTCTCATCACGAGCCAACCTATTATGTTCATGGGTACCTAACAGCATGACATTGCCACCATCTGGTTACCACGCCAGGGCAGTGACCTTTGGTTGCATGGCCAAGGGAAATGGGGTCTCATCACGAGCCAACCTATTCATATCTGTGAAAGTACTTGTGG
>JASDQU010301685.1:0-13878 GCA_032191745.1 Picea mariana
TGGACAAAGGATTGATTCGAGAAAGCTTGAGTCCATGCGCTGTTCCGACAGTGCTTAGCCCAAAGAAATATGGAGGCTGGAGAATGTGTACAGACTCAAGGGAAATCAATAAGATTACCATCAGATACAGATTTCCATTGCCAAGGATGGACGACTTGATGGATTGCTTCAGTGGAGCAAGATTTTTTTCAAAGATTGATTTGAAAAGCGGGTATCATGAAATTCGAATGAGAGAAGGTGATGAATGGAAGACAACATTCAAGATGAATGAGGGGTTGTATGAATGGCTTGTCATGCCATTTGTCTTAACGAATGTTCCCAATACTTTCATGAGGTTGATGAATGAAGTCCTGAAGGATTTCATAGGGAAATTCGTCATTGTATATCTTGACAATATATTACTTTTCAACAAAACATAAGCTGGACACTTAAAGCATTTAGTTGTAGTAATGAGGAGATTACAACAAGAGAAATTGTTAATCAATATGAAGAAATCGTCATTTATGAGGACATAACCCATTTATTTGGGTTTTGTTATCTCTGCAAATGAGCTGAAAATGGATCCAGAAAAGATAAAGGCGATTAAGAATTGGCCATCGCCAAAGACCGTGTTTGAAATTCGAAGCTTCCATGGTTTGGCTAGATTCTACAGGAAATTCATCCGAAACTTTAGTGGAATTAGCGCACTGATGATGGATATGGTGAAGAAAAGACATAAATCTTTTCATTGGATGGAGGAAGCGGAGAAGAGTTTCAATTTGCTGAAGAAGAAGATCACATAGCAACCAATTCTGGCTTTGCCAGTTTTTAGCAAGACATTCCAGGTCAGGTGTGACACGAGTGGATTTGCAATTGGAGTGGTCTTGGGCCAAGACAACAGGCTGGTCACATATTTAAGTGAAAAACTGAATGAAGCGAAGATTAAGTACTCCACATATGACAAGGAATTCTATGCCGCCATACAAGCATTGAAGAAATGGAGACACTATTTGGTTCCCAAGGAGTTTGTTTTGTACAACGATAATCACTCTTTACAATTCATGACTCAACAAGAGAAGTTAAACCAAAAGCATGCTAAATGGGTTGAATTCATGCAAAATTTTACTTTTGTGAATAAGCATATTTCTGGAACTGTTAACAAAGTTGTTGATGCTTTGAGCAGGAAATGTTTTCTTATGCAGGAATTTAGAGTCAAGACTTTGGGTTTTGATAACCTCAAAGAAATGTACAGGGATGACCCAGATTTTAAAGAGGCATATGAAGCATCTGAGAATCCAATTCTCAGGGAAAAAATCCAATGGATTGAATACATGATCCAGGATGTATTATTGTTCAGGGGAAATCAACTATGTATTCTGAAAGGCTCCATGAGGGAGAATCTACTGAAGGAAAAACACAATGGAGGACTAGCCGAACATTTAGGTCATGACAAGAAATTATCAAAGTTGAGTGGATCATATTTTTGGCCAGGGATGAGGAAAAATGTCAAGAAATTTGTGGACAGATGCAGAATTTTCCAGCACACGAAAGGAAAAAGGAAGAACACAGGGTTATACCAACCATTGCCTATACCTGAAAGTTCGTGGGACGTAGTGAGCATGGATTTCATATTGGGACTGACAAGGACACAGAGAGGATATGATTCGATCTTTGTGGTAGTCGATAGATTTTCAAAAATGGCACATTTCATACCATGCCAAAAAACCAGTGACACAACTCATATTGCAAACTTGTTTTTCAAGGAAGTCGTTAGACTTCATGGCTTGCCAAAGAGTATCATGTCTGATTGAGATACCAAGTTTGTAGGGCATTTCTAGAGGACATCATGGAAGAAGTTGGGGACAAGTTTGTCTTTTAGCTCAACATATCATCCTTAGATGGATGGACAAATAGAAGTTGTGAACAAGAGCTTGAGAGATTTGTTGAGGAGCTTAGTGACTGAACACCACAGTCAGTGGGATCACATTTTGCCATAGGCAGAATTTTCTTACAATGATTCACTCAATAGAAGCACAGGGTAGAGTCCATTCCAGATTGTATATGGAATGTAGCCAAGAGGAGTTTATGAATTGAAAGAGGCAGATCAAGCTGAATTCAGAAGTGCTAGTGCAGAGGACTTTGTAGAAGGAATGAAGGAGCTTCACAGCCGAGTTAAGGAGCGATTGCAGAGTTCAAGTCAAGAGTACAAGTAAAGAGTGGATCAACATAGGAAATAACTTTAATTTGAAGTTGGTGATCTGATTCTTGCGCATATGAGGAAGGAAAGGTTCCCAAGGGGAACATATAATAAACTGAATATGAAAAAGATTGGATTGTGCAAGGTCATGAGGAAATTTGGAGCAAACGCATATGAAATTGAATTACCCGATGGGGTCAGAATCTCACCGATATTCAACATTGCAGATTTGTACCTTTACAGAGTTGAAGAAGCAGGAGCAGAGGAGGAATAAAAAGTGGTTCAATGGACAAAACAAATGCTTGTAGCTGAAAATCCACAGATGGAAAGCATAATTGACAAAAGGGTTAGCAAAAATACCAGGAGAAAAGAGTATTTTGAATACTTGGTCAAATGGAAGGGACATCCAGTTGAAGATGCCAGTTGGGAGGATGAAGAAAAAATTCAAAAGCATGGATAGACTGTGCAAGAGATCATGAACAGGATATCATGAAAATTTTCAAGTGAGGGAGTATGATGTAGGAGCATCATAAGCAACTAGCCAAGCAAGCAACGTAAAAGGTGGAAGATAGTTGGAAAATCACCAGCGCACATTTTTGAAATGTTTTGAAAAATTAATGAAGAGGATATTAATGTGATAGCTGGGGAAATGTACTTACATTTATATCTTAGATGTTGTAAACAGATCTTGAGCACTTCTCTCATCTGTAGAATGTAAAGGCATTTATATGTAATTAATGAAAGTAGGTAGATTTGAATTCATAGATTAGACAGTTTAGAGAGTAGGAGGGAAAATGGATATAGACACCCTCATCCTTGTATCATTGTAACAACAGATGATTATTCAGATTTCATAAGCAGTAGAGTTGTAGTAGTGAGCTGTAGAAAAGAACCCATGTACCGAAGCACTTGAGTTAATAAATGAAGCTTTGACTCAATTTTCATGGTGTTGTGATGCTTACTGTTTACATTTGATGAATGGTATGTTTATAGTTGCTTTGTTTCTCTGTATGCATTTTTTTCAATGTTGTGTTATGTGTATGATTTCATGTTGAGTGTATGAAGTCTGAGAGAGGAGAAGAATGAGTTTCAATTGTTTCTCTTCCTGAGAATTCCTGCAAGGAGTGCAGTCAATGTCTGCAAGGTGTGCGTTGATGAGGGTATGAGTTTTATCTCAGAAAGCTTAGGAGAGATACCATTGTTCTCATACCAACTGAAGTGCAGGTGAAGCATAGAGCCGTGCAAGGTGTGCATAGGCCAATTGAAGCCCTAGATTTTATAAATCTAGAAGGAAGGCTGAAGGACCATTGTTGCAAGGAGTGCATAGGCTCAGAGATCCAAATAACCATAGGATATTTGAAGGTTTTCCACAAGGAGTGGGAGCAGGGATCATTTTGGAAGCTTGAGTTTGTAAGTGAAATCTCAGGAGGGATTTAACCTTTGAAGTGTTCAAAGGGAGACGAAGGACAAAATTGTCTCATAGAATTTAAGTTCAGGAGGGAGAACGCTGAGTCATTTGGACATAGGTCATTGAAGAGTGCATCTGGTGGTCAAAATTCTCCGTGGAGAACTCGCGAAGTCGTGAGGACCGTAGGATCCAGAGGAGCTGCAAGGTGGTTAGGATTTGGATGAATCTACCACCCTGACTTCAAGAATCAATGTGGATCATTGATCGTGGTCTGTCTGAGCCATCAGATCATTTCAGGAATTTAGGACCCGTAATTCCGAAGTGCAGGCCAAAACCCTTGGTCATTCAAACTCCTGGTTCGCGAAAGGGATTATCAGTAGTGGAATTTCAAAATTTCAGTATTTTGGAGTTTGTCATATCGTAAATTCTATTGAAAAAGGATCCAGACCCTTGGCATTGAAACCCCCAAATTCACTAAATGCGACGTGTCGTTAGTGAGAAATAGTGGCACTTCGATATTTTGGGAATTCTGATGACAAGGAGTCGGGGCGCTTTGCACTGAAAACTCTGAAGTCATGAAATGCGAAGTGTCTTTGGAAATAAATCCTGGTATTTCGGATTTCCAAGGTCCGGGAAGTAGAGGAGACAAGTGATTTTTGGAACCGAGAGTTTCAAACTCCCGGTACGCGAAATCTTGAAAAAGGGTCACTATTTCGAGATTCGGGAATTGGTGCGACAAGTGAGTTGGAATCGAGAATCATGAACTCCCGGTATGCGGAGTCCCAAAAATCCATCGATCACGCATTCCATGGGATGTTGAGCCATTTCGACGTTCCAGAATTTCATAATTCGGGGAATCATAAGGTAAGGGGAACAATTGTTGGGTTGTTCGCTCAAGTCCCGAAAAGATGAAACAAGTGGGTGATAGGTGGCATGTAGCCTTCATGTGGAGTAGTCAATATTTGTTGACGTTTCAAATTTCATTTATTGTAAAGTCTGTGTCATAGCGTCGAAAACCTCCAGCTCGCGAAACACAAAATCTTTCAGGGCTTAAACAAAAAGGGTTTTAATTAACATTAACCCTTCGTGTGATTTGGAAAAGATCCCGAGCGGATCTCGGCCCGAGGGCAGGGGGACTGTGTCACTATGGAGATAAATCAAAGGTGAGAACCTGATGCTGGAGACGCTAGTGATACAGAAAGAGAAGAAAGGGAACTTGAATAAGTTGTAGCAGAGGATGCTATGAAAGAATGCTTGCTGAAATATGTTGTGAAATTGGGAGCTAGAGCAAAGATAGACATCCCAATGTCACCATATTAAAAGGACATGAAACACTGTGGTGGGATGAACCGTAGGCTGACAAAAGAAGCAAAGGAAAACAAAAGATCAAGAATTGGGATATAATGGTAGCCAAGTTGAAGGCTAAATTCATACCAAAGGACTATAAGATAAATTTGTTCAGGAGGTTGCAGAACCTGAGATAGAAGGAAATGAAGAATACACAAAAGAGTTCTATAGATTGAACATCAGGGCTAAACAAAAAGAAAGAGACGATGAAAAGTTTTCTAGTTATATTTTTGGCCTGAGATATGAAATCTAGGATGAAATCAACATGATGACAGTAAGGACAGTGGATGATTCTTATTAGGTTGCGCTGAGAGTGGAAGAAAAGTTGACCAGAAAATTGAGTCAGCGAATCCAAGGTAGAAGCCTAAATAGAGGTAAAGGAATTTCCCATGACAAGGCATAGAAACCCAAGGGTGAGGCTGAAAAACCACACAATCACTCAAAAAGAGGAGGAAGTTCCCGAGGGAGACAAAGTGGTGGAAGAAATTATTTTCCTCGAGGAAGAGGAAGAGGTAGAGGAGGAGAGGTAAGATGTTATGCTGGTGGAAAGAGTCAAGACATGAAACATGTCTTGGGAATGCCCCAAGAGAAAGAAATAAGGAGGTCAAGCTCACATTTCGGAAGCGTAGAAGCGGAATGTTGAAGAAGAAGGTGCAGAAGATGGGAAATATTTGATGATGAAGAAGGTTTTCTTAAAACCAGAGCCAAAGGTTGAAAAACCAATGTAGAGGAACAGTTTGTTCATAACAACTTGCAAGACTAAGGATAGAGTATGCAAGGTGATAATTGACACTGGGAGCACTGATAACCTAGTATCCACAGAAATGGTGGATAAATTGGAGGTGGATACAACTGGACATCCGAGTCCGTATAAAGTCTCATGGTTGTAGAAAGGTCATCATGTAACAATAACTAAACAATGCCTTGTTGAATTTAAAACGGGAGGATATAGAGATGATATTTTGTGTGATGTGATTCCCATGGATGTATGCCATGTTTTGTTGGGGAGACCATGTAAGTATGATAGGAATGTCATTCATGATGGGAGAAAAAATACTTAAACCTTGGAGAAAAATGGTAGGACACACATGTTGTTGCCAATAGAGGAGAATAAAGTAAAGGAAGAAGCCAACACAAGTATACTTGTAATGAGTGGGAAGGAACTTTTGAGTGAAGTTAAGAAGGAATAAGAGATGCATTTTGTTGTAGTGAGGAAGCCGAAAGTTATCCTTACAAGTACTTATATGGAGGATCTACCTAAGGAATTTCAAGAACCGTTGGAGAATTTTGCTGACATAATAGTGGATGAGTTTCCAAGCTCATTGCCACCTATCAGAAGTATCAACCATCACATTGATTTAATACCGAGAGTGATTCTGCCAAAAAAAACAACATACATATTGACACCTCAAGAGAATGAGGAGGTAAAGAGACAAGTCCAAGAATTGATGGACAAGGGATTGATCAGAGAAAGCTTGAGTCAATGTGCAATACCAATTGTGTTAAGTCCAAAGAAGGATGGAGGATGGAGAATGTGTATAGACTCAAGAGCCATAAACAAGATCACCATCAGGTACAGATTTCCATTGCCAAGGATGGATGACTTAATGGATTGTTTGAGAGGAGAAAATTATTTCTTGAAGATATATATGAAGAGTGGATATCATCAGATAAGGATGAGAGAAGGTGATGAGTGGAAAAAAACCTTCAAGACAAATGAAGGGTTGTATGAATGGCTTGTTATTCCATTTGGATTAACAAATGCCCCAAGTACTTTCATGAGGTTGATGAATGAGGTATTAAAATATTTCATTGGTAAGTTTGTGATTGTATATCTGGATGATTGTAAGTTTGACCAGCGATGCAATGCACATTGCTAACTTTTTTTCTAAGGAAGTTGTGAGACTTCATGGATTTCCTAGGAGTACTGTCTTAGATAGAGATACCAAATTTGTTGGTCATTTCTGGAGGACTTTGTGGAAAAAAATGGGAAAAAAACTATCCTTTAGTTCTACATATCACCCTCAAACGAATGGTCAGACTGAGTTGGTGAATCATAGTTTAGGATATTTTCTGAGGAGTTTGGTCACTGAACATCATAGCCAGTGGGATCAAATTCTAGCACAAGCAGAGTTTGCATACAATGACTCAGTAAACGAAAGTACAAGAAAGAGTCCATTTCAGATAATGTATGGGATGAATCCAAGAGGAGTATTAGAGTTGAGAGATCTGGAGTAGAATAAATTCAGAAGTGCTGGAGCAGAATCCTTCACTACAGAAATGCAAAAGCTTCATAATCAGATAAAAAAATAGTTGCAGAGAAACAGTGAATAATACAATCACAAAGTTGATCAACATAGAAGAGAACTTCAATTTGAAGTGGGATATCAAGTTATGGCACATCACAGGAAGGAAAGGTTCACAAGAGAAACATATAATAAGCTGAAACTGAAGAAGATAGGACCGTGCAAAATCCTAAGAAAATTTGATGAGAACGCTTATGAGATAGAGCTGCTAGAGGATGTGGGTATATCACCCGTATTCAACATTTCAAACTTGTATCCTTAAAAGAAAGATGACAAAGAGTCATAAGATCATAAACATATTTCGTGGGAGAAGCAGACGCCTGTAGCAGAAAATCCGCAGATGGAGAAGATCATAGATCAAAGAATTGGTAAGAAAACCCAAAGAAATAATTATTTTCAGTATTTGGTAAAGTGGAAAGGACACCCAAAGGAATATGCCATTTGGGTAAATGAAGCAGATATCCAAAAGCATGGAAAATCAGTGCAAGAGATCATGGATATGAGTCCATGAATTTTTTTCCAGAGGAGTATGATTCAAGAGCATTGTCAACAAAGCGCGAGTGGAGGACAACTCAACACCCCAACGGGAATTTTGAAGAATTTTTGAATTTCAAAGTTGGCATATCAATGTAATATCTGGAAAGGACTGTAATTAAAGATGATCTTAAATGTTTGGAGGTTGATCCATAGCATGAGATTGATGGGTAACATATTTTTCTTTAATGTAGTAGCTTGCAGTAGAGATTCAAAGTGCTTACTCTCATCTGTCTATTTCGAATATTTATTGTAATAAAGCTTTAGTAGTTAATAAATTTCAATTCGATAAGATAGAACTCACGAAGTCGGAGGGAAAACTCTATGATCTTTCTTGTATAAATAAATGTATTGTTTCCTAGAAGAGGCTGCTGAAGTTATTGATATAGTTGTTGTAGAAGTTGTTGAAGCTTATCAGAGTATTGTATGATCCCATGTACATTTTTGTTTGAATGAATATAACAAAGAAGCTTTGATCCCAAATGTTTGGTGTTTCTATTGCTGTTTCTATCTGAATGAATGAATGGTAGTCTTTCTGTTTAAGTGCAATTCTTTGTTATTTACTCATTCTTGTGTTTATGAATGAATTTACATGGTTGAATGTATGAATCTATGAGGGTTTAGATAAGTTTCAATTGTTTCTCTTCACTATATTATGCAAGGAGTGCATATTGTCCGCAAGGAGTGCATTCACAAAGTCTGTTTCGAATCAGAAGCTCAAAAGAGATAGCCTGAATATTTCATTTGCAAGGAGTGAAAAGTGTCCACAAGGAGTGTGTTGAAAGAGGCTTTTGACTTAGAAGCTCAGTAGGAATAGATTTAATCTTTGGTTGAGAAGAAGTGCAAAAGACCTCAAAAGGTGTGCGCAGGTGGAAACATAACTAAGTTCTTTTGTTCATGAGGAGATATTGGGTTGAGTAATGAACGGTTACTAGGTATTCACAGTTTCTCATGAAGAAGTTGTTGGCAGCCAATTTAATTTTTTTTTTAATTTCCTTAAAAGATACCTACACCTATGTCTATGAACTTCAAATTTCTGTCACATTTCGCAAAAAGACGACACTTTCATTTCAAGCGACATTTGCAAATTGGTTTCAATTTAGTTTTCACGACTGAAAGTGTGAAAACTCCTCCATCGTTATTTGAATTTTCACGATCTACTCATTGATATGCTGGTTGGTACTTACCTTTGGTTTATTATTAAGTGGCTGGAATGATTTTTTGGACTATGTCCATTTGCCTATTATCACTCTGATTGCGCAACTTGATTTTTATTTAATTGATAAGGCATTGAGCATGTTGATTGATGAATTATACTTGATTATATAGGGGTCATGGTGGATTAAAGGTTTTTATATGATGTGATCCTTACTATTATAAGCCCTTGACTTATCGATTTTATCTATTGTCACAATGTTTTAAAAACTTTTGATCAAAACATTGAATTTTGCAACAAGCGCATGGGTCACATATGAGTCTGATTTCATATTGATTGGCAATGTTTGATTATACACATGGCGCGTTGGTGAAACATTTGGATTTTATGTTGGTTTGAATTATACTATGCCACATTGATATAATTTATGGTTTTGGTTTTACATTGATTAATGGCACGTTGATATGCTTATCCACCACTCAAAATTTCGGGTTGGCCAATTAATGTGGTTTAAACGATATTATGATTGATTCAACAACACTGTACTGTGCCATTACTATGCTCCATGGTGGTGATAATCCCACCACCTTCGCATGCATACATTAATTCATTTCCCTTTGAGCGCTTGCAACTGTTAGCCATAACGATTTTTGCTCCTGTGTATTGTTGTGTTCAATCCAAACCCTACCATGCACCCGCACCATGGCTCCGATTGTAAGGGCCGAACCCAATGGTAGCCAAGCATTGTTGATGTTCGATGGTGCTTACAATGACCTGGAGGAATTCAGATGGATCCCGTTCATACGAAAGTTTGATGGCTATAACCCTAGCGTGGCTTGGCAATTTGCATTAACCTTCGATGGCTGCCGAGCCAAGGTTGGGGATGTGCAATTAGATATTGACGAGCAATTTCTTAGTTTAGCTACCGATCTACCTGCTGTCGGACAAAAGTGGTCAAAAAATTGCAAAGTGGAAGATGTCCCGTGGACATTACTCTTCCAGTAACGAAGGGTGAGTTCCTGTGACAAGGGTTTCCCGCAAATATGCTCAAGCAACGCTGGCATGACTTGCTGATGGTAACCAAGCAGTTCATTACCTGCGAGGGCCGGTATGGTTTCGTTTTCTTGTACCACCTTCGACTACTTATGGTTTTTATGGGCTATGAGCTTAATATGCCTTACTACTTGCATAGGAGTCTGTTTAAATGTCTAAAAGGTACAAACGAAACCAGCTCGATAACAGTCTATTTCATTTTGTGTTAATTAAAATGCTTATGGTTTGTGAGTGGGGGTTACACCAAGACTATTGGGAGGATTTTCTTAAAAGAAATAATTTTGGTGACTCAAGCCCACCATAGGTTGACAAACCTGTGGTGAGAAAGTGCAAATAAGTACCCCCTGTGCCTTACAGTGCTCTGTTACCTAAACCCCTACCCGATTGACCTATTGACCTACCCGGTTCTGTGACCCAACATGGCGAAACTGCTAAACCCGTGGCTAAAAGGCCTAAAACCAAACCCATTGCCAATTCTAAAGGAAAGAAGAATGCCCGATTAATCTCTCGCATGGCAAGAAACAAACCAAAAGCACCTGTCAACCCTGAACCTATTATGGTGAGTGAAGATTCTGACTCAGAGGTTGAACGTTACCTGGCAAGTGAGTATCCCTATTCAGAAGGTTTGTGTGATAAACCCGCATATGATTTTGTGAAGAACCTACCACCTTGTTTGCAAAATGACCCTAATTATCCAGGCATCAAAATGCCTTGTGAAACCCCAGGTGACTCGTCGAAACCCCTTCCTGCTCTAGCCGAACCAACTGCTCCACCATGTGATCAGTGTGGCACATGGTTGGAAAGATATTACCTTGATGTGCCAATGCTACAGTCCAGAATTCATGCTCTGGAGGATCAAGTTGCAAGGCTCACCAGTCAAAAGGCGAAGATGCCATCCACTGATAAGAAACAACGAACAACAGGTTCGATTTTGTTTAAGAACGTGGAGTCGGCTACAGCAGTCGTCAATTCAAAATTGGCGTAGCTCGAACAGCCTCACTGGTATGACTTTCACCTATTTATATAAAAACTCATAAACTCTGTTTACATCGTGGATCTGCTCTGTCACATAATCATGCACTATTGTATATAATTTTATTTTGATAAATCAATTTTCATTATCGTTTAAGTTTTGATTGGATTTGGCTTTGATTCGAGTGATCATGGGATAGATTTGATTGTTTTAAATTGGATTCAATCGAATACTCTGTTGATAATCGAAGTTGTTAATATTTTCTAAACACAGGTTGTTTTTGGTATTCCAATTTTGAACACAGTCAATATCTCATTTCGAATTGGTTATATTCTATGCGATATGGTTGGCAATTATGGTTAACTGTTGTGATTGTATATTCTATGTCTTCTGACCAATTCGAATACCATTTTGTTATTGCATGACCAAATTGCGAATAGATACGAATAGTAGCTGTTATACTCAACCAATCAATTCAGACTGTTTTGTTTGACCATGTTATCAGATTGCAACAAATATATCGTTTGAATTTAATTTGAGGAACAAAATTAATTGTATCCAGTCTCACGATTTGTTTCTATAATTAAACTCAGCCGTATTCGTTTTGATTATTTACCCAGTTTATATTATGGACTCTGTTGATTCTATCACGCTCCTGTCTGTTGACTGTGTGATGATCAATAATGAAATTCGTTGGGTCGTTACTCATTGAGTATGATTTCATTTGAACACAATCGAAACAGTTTACCTATATTTGCACTTAATTGAATGATATCTATCTAGTGCTATGACTATAACGAGTCAATGATGGTTATGATCATTATTTTTGTCATGTCTGTTAACCGTGCAATACTCAGCGATCGAAGTCTATGGAAAAGTTTTGTGGATGCTGTTATGCATGTTTCATTTTGACTATAATCGTAACAACTTTTCATATTGGCATTTGATTAAAACAATATGAATTTTATACATCGGTAACCAATCGATTATGATTGTGTTCGATTATAACTGTATCGATTTTGATTACATCATATTTTATACGATACGATTCACTTGTAATTTC
The DNA here is from genome assembly GCA_032191745.1 of Picea mariana. NCBI lineage: Eukaryota > Viridiplantae > Streptophyta > Pinopsida > Pinales > Pinaceae > Picea > Picea mariana. Next base: position 12,017 of record JASDQU010301685.1, read on the forward strand.
CTTTGGATATGAAGCAGTGTGGTTATTATTTGACCCGATTCTATGGCAACTAAAAAACAGAGCATTCTTATCCTGTTTCGATTGCATCTTTTTCGATTTAGTTTGATTTGAATGATAAATTTGCTTGAACCATTAGTAATTCGATTTTAATCTTCATTAAAAGAAAATTAAATTGGATTTGATTCTTTTAAAAATATTTCGTTTGATTTCTATCTGGTCCTGTTTGCTATTTTAGACTAGCTACAGAATCATATGATTCTGTAGCTAAGTTTGTAGGATCAAATTTTTATTATTTTGTTACTAAAATATCTCTCTAATTTGATAATTGTGTTCTATTGCAGGTAAATTCAAAATTACAGTTGAGTTTATGAGAAGTTAGGGGATATTTCAAAGATTTCTTTTGCATTTTGATTTCCTAGTTTAGTTGATTTTGGGATTTTTCCCAGATTATGTAGAACATTTTGATATTATCCACAGGGAGGTTTTACCCTGTGGAGAGACCTATATATACTTATGATTTTTTTAATAATGTTGATCCTCATTGGTGGGAGAACAAGGATACAGAGTTATAATATAGACTGAAGCAGAATTTGGTGTTTTGTCACAGCTTTAGCTTCTCAATATATCAACATTTTGTTTCATGTTGTGTATATCAGTTTGTATATGATTTATGACTACTTTAGCTATCTTGATCATGTGCAAATGATATAATTTTAATTACTGTAATCCATATCTGGTTTCTTTCAATTGTATAAAAGATATAACAATTGTCTAATTCAGTTTGTGAACGACAGGTTTATCTTCTTCATGAATTGAGTTGTTAAATATAATTTTTTGCATAACAGGTTTCCCTTATTGCAGAAATTTATAATCATAAGATTGTTATAATCTTTTATGTCTTGTTTTTCCTATAAATAACTCGAAGAAGTAGTGCAGCTGATCATTTACGAAAAGCTTTGGGATTAACCGGTGCGAGTTTACTTCCCCCGACCAGCTTTGAAGTCATCTTACGCAGGATAAACTAGGACCGCTTCCAGGTTAGCTAGTTTGTTGTTTGTTGTTTTTATTAGTTTAGTTCAGATATTAGTTTAAGTTAGAATTAGTATGTTAGATCGTTTAATTTCAGTAGTTTTAATTCTTATTCGTAAAATATAAAAAAATAAAAAAGATCTCTAGCTGCCTTAGGGAAGAAAACAAATGATTTTTACAGGTTTTACTCAAATCTGCAACTTGTAGATATTGTATATTTGTGAATAAGCTGTAATTCAATTAGTAATTAGATATTTAATTATTAGAGTTAGTGTAATAGTAATTAGTAAAATTAGTTAGTGTATTTAGTATTTAGTTTTAGTTTCATTTAGTAGTTTGTTTTAATTAGATTAGTGTATTAGATTAGTTTCAGTTAGTTTTAGTTTGTTTTATTAGTTGTAATTAGTTTAGTTTCTTTTAGTTTCTTTTAGTTGGTTTTAGTTAGTTTTAGTTAGTTTTATTTTTTTTAGATAGACTAGTTAGTTTAGGTTAGTTTTCTCTTTGGTTTTCTTAGGAGAACTTAGAGCGGCCAACAGAGCCGTTAAACCCATCAGGTTGGTTCATTCCAAATGGCTTGGGTTATTTAGACAACCCCGGACTAGTTCCACTCTCTCAATTGACGGACGGACAATTTCTCCCGTCAACAAATGGCGCTAGAAGGAGGGCCAGAAATTAATTAATGGCACGAGGCGGTTGCAAGACTCCTCCCCCACCTAATCGCACACCTATAGTGACTAGAAGTCGTTCACAAGATAATATCCCCCCTCAAACAACAACTACTTCAACCGAAGATCCGCAGATCACAGTTGAGCCAACAACCCCTAATCCTACAG
>JASDQU010301686.1:9175-23084 GCA_032191745.1 Picea mariana
CATGCCTTTTGCTGCCCTAACACATAATTCCTGAGGTAGACTTCAACCCATTTGTTGACTTCAACCCATTTGTAGACTTCAACCAAGTGTTGGCAGATTCCAAGACTGTAATCGATTGGCTAAATGGGAAAAATAGCTTGGAGAATTTATTACTAACCCTGATTGTGGAAAGAATCACAGATGTGAGAAAATTTGTTTGTCATGATCACAGTACAGCATGTGTTGAAAGAATTGAATGAGAAAGCTGACAAGCTCTGCAAATAAGACACTCTTATTGAAGAAGGCCATATCACTGTTGCTGAGATAGTAAATGTAATGTCCCATTTTTCCTAGGCAGTCAGAATACCGTGGTGGTTTACACAGTTTCCCGTAAATCATTAGACGGATGAGTTAGGGAAATGATATTAGTAAAGTCACTTTCGAATTATAAAGTGAAAACTTAGGAAAAGTGAGTTTATTAATATTAAACCCCTCTTTGAGGGTATTTCTCTCCAAATATTAATTAAATTAATATTTTAATGGAGAAAAGAAAAGTGAAAGAGTAAAAGGTCGGGTGAGGGTTGGAAAAAGGACTATTGACTATTCATTTCAAAAATTGGGTTTTGGAGAAGAGCTTGGAGAGCTAGCGAGGGTCTCAGCTGGAAACCCATTTCGGTACTCGGATTCGGCAGTGAAACTATCTGCCCTAGCCGTGAGATTGGAGAAGTCATTCCGACTTTTCATTTGCAGACATTGGCATTGTGATTCAAGAAGTTTCATCGAAGAGGAAACTTCATTTTCAGGGTTGTGAGGAGAGAAAGCATTTTTTCGTTGGCGCGTGTGGATGGCTGGGCGTTTTCCTTGAGCTGGGTGAACTCTTCACCATACTGCTGCGTTTTTTTCCATTAAGACCGAGTTCTTCATCATCCCAGGCTTGGCATCATTGCTGGGCGTGATCTTGAGCGTGTTACTTCTGTTGGTTATCATTTCTGGGCTGCGTGTTATCTTGCTGGCTGTGTTTCCATTCCCAAGTGCTGTGGGTTCATTCTTGGTGCTGCGTGGAGAGCAAGAGAGGAGTTTGATGCTGGTTCGACCTCTGCTGGAAGACTTACATTACAGGGCGAGTGGTATAATGCCGAGATGTGACTGCTAGACCGCTCCCCATCAGCTGGTTGTGCAATGTATTCATGGGCCGTCCCATTTCTATCAACACATGTGGCAGACATGGCATCCTTTCATTGCTGCTTGTAATTTGAAGTTCCCAGTTCATGCATCAGTCATCCTCTTCATCTTTGAGAGGTATTTCATTCCGTTTTGGATTGTCATAAACTCAGTCCTTACTATTTAAATAAAATCAGCCTGAGTTTGGTTAATTTACTCATTCAAATGTGACTGTCTTTCATTATTATTTTATGGGTTTTGTTTAATATCGAAACAATACCTTATGCACTTCACGAGGGAGGTATAAGGGGTTAAAAGACCACCAAACCAGCAAGCAAAACGCAGAACTATACCGATGTCCCTTTAGAATTCACCTTCAGCAGTCAAATACAAAGGCATGCAAAGTGTTTGACGAAAGTCCAACACCAAAACGAGAAGGTTTTTCCCAACCTTTGCAACCTAGAATATTTCAGTAAAGGGGAGATCTACTCCTAAAGAAGTAATCTCCCTATATTGAAAGTCTGTGAGGACAAGAAAATTTGTTATGTTCCGAATTTTAGCTTAAAATGTTTTAAAAGAGGCTTCAATGCCTTGTTATGGATCATTGTAACTAAGAACTTGATGCTAATCACAGATACAAGGTTCTTTTTGCATTTAGAGTAGGTTGAGTACTGGTAAAGACACGACTGTATATTTTGATTTCCCTTGAAATATCAAATATACAATATTATATTGAAATATCAAATATAGAATATTATATATGTGGGGGGGGGAGTGTATTGGGGTTGGATACCTGTTAGTAAATTGCAAGTGCATTGGATTTTGAAACTAATCATTTTCAACCTATCCAGAAATAATGAAGTAGCAGAGTCATTACCAAAGCTATGATCATGTTCAAGACAGAAAAATCTCTACGCTACTGAACATTTATAGTCAACTCCACAAACTTTGATCCTGAAATGAAAAAAATCAATTTAAACATGCATATAATGTGCAGCTGAATACTTATTACTTGCCAGATTCCAAGTGCATAATAAAATGCACACCAAATATTCAAGTGCATAATAAAAATTAGGATAGCGGAAAAATGTGTGTAACTGAGTATCAAAACTTTGCCTAATGTACTCACGTACACCAAACCGTCCTTGGGAAGAAGCCAATGTGGAATTTTTCCACCATGCATCATCAATTGGGATCCCATATTCTCAATGTCATGGAGATGAAGGAACCTCATTACTCTGATGATCCCTTAGTTTAATGTCATTAAATATGCAAAAAATAATTTCCCTTCATGCATATTGTTGTGTGCTTGCGACAAACCAATTAAAAACTTGTTGAGTATGTGGATTTAAAAAAATCTAATGCCTTGAGACTTCTCTAAGGAATCTTTTAGAAAGAAAAATACATTTTGTGTTTGGAACTATGTACTTGTACATCGTTTTATAGTTTTCTTAAATGCTGTTATGTATGCTAGTATATTATTTTAATATATCAATTTCGATGTTTATATATATATAATTTAAATAAGATAAGAAAATAGATTTACTATTTTTTTAAAGATTGTCAAAATAATAATAATTAATCAAATTCTAATAATTTAAAAGTGCATAAACAAAATCTCAATTATTCTGAATTGCATGGAGCTTACCCCTAGCCAATTATAGGATCGTGTCAATTCATAAGTTGCATAACCACCATCTCTATTCTGTATTGGCAACAAAATAAATTAAGTAATCATGCATAACTTGCATCTCTAAAACAATGAAGACATTATCAAYGAAAAGAAAGAATTAATAAATTTGTCTTGCAACAATCAAATGCATCTCTAAAACAATGAAGACATTATCATTGAAAAGAAAGAATTAATGAATTTGTCTTGCAACAATCAAATGCATCTATAAAACAATGAAGACATTATCATTGAAAAGAAAGAATTAATAAATTTGTCTTGCAACAATCAAATTATTAATTTAGTGATAATATTTTCTCAGTTAATTACATTAACTACTTTAATTTTGTAACATCCCTTCTATTTTCAATAGTTTATCTCACTTAAAGAACAATAATTAATATTTTAAAGTCAATTTCATAGTTCTCTAACTCTACATGCTAGCAAGTAAATAAACAAAATATTATAGTGTAGCTTTCAAATGAAAACATTCTTCCATATTTTTTTAAATTTCATGGATCCACACAAACATCTCATTTTTGCTCTAACTAAAACGCACAAAGTGAAATTACACAAAGGCACTGCAGTTTTCTCAAGTAATTATATTATGTTATGGCCACTAGGAACCTCCTTCAATAACAACCATCTTGTGAGCACTACCTTCATGGAGGCCAAGAACTTTCTTAGGATACTAAAAATAATTGTAAGGTCTTTTAAATAACTCAAACTCTTTAATAGTTAATTGGGCTTGTTCATAATCATATAATCATATTTTATGTTGTTTCCAAACACAAGTGTTGTGAAATGGATTAAGCATCTACAACAACAATACGAAGTCACGAATATTGACATGTATTGTGCACGTGTCATGATGCCCTCAAAACAATTGATCATGCACTTTGTTTGGAACCTAGAAAATGACTAAAACCTTTAACCCTGACAACTCCTCAATTAGCCATTATGAAGTATTCTATGTGAAATGTAATTATTGATTATTATTAATAAATGGTTCCTGTGAAGAACAATGAGACATAAAATGTTATTTTCTAATGAAAATGAAGCTAGTACTAATCAATGATCCCAACTCTCATATGAGCCATGGTGACAATGGAATTGGAAACACAATTGGAACTTGTGATAGAATGTACATGATTGTTATGCATATGCATAGCTTAAAAGCATAAAATTGACAATCATAATGTGATGAAATCTATGGTGGGTTTTGTTATCGCACAATTTGTACTTGTCCCAAAGGGAAAGGCTAAAGGAGGGAAAATTGGCATAACAAGAGGTTGTCCTATCACTGTCACCTTAATAAGACACCTCTTTCTATTTAGGGATGATATCCTAGGGGAAACGTCCCCGGTGACCTGGGGGTTTGAGAAGGCAAGGGTTGAAGTGTCAATAAAAATGTTCCCTCTCACAAGTCACACTGATCAGAAAGTCCCAAGGTTTTAGCAAATGAAGCAATGATATGCTTGAATGTACCTGCCCAGAACAAAGCAACAAGAAAACAACATCTTTTAAAAGTACAATTTGATGTTAGTGCTTCATAAAAACTTGGACTTGTTAATTAAAGCAATAAGTTGATGCAAGATGAAGAAAACAGAAATTTTATAAAAGCAATGTATACAAGATGATAGCTTCACAATCAATGCCTTAAATAAGCTTCACAATGACCAAAAATGATAATCCAATAATAGCAATATACTAGCACTTGTCAGAAGCTAATTAGGCAATGTAAAAATCAACTTTTGCAATTGCTTTTAAGTGTTTTTACTACTGTAATAATTGGCTGTAGCTTACTTTTGTAACAGCAGCAAGAAGGTTAGTAGATTAGTCTAATATAGGGTTAGGAAAGGTTAGTAGGTTGCTTGAGGTAAAAGATTTAAGGGTTGATTTCATCAATCAATCAAATGCAAGGTCTAGATCAATGTCTTTTAGGGTTAATGGAGTCACTTTGCAGCAACAAACTTGAAGGAAACAAATGATAATGTATGAGCTAAGGACAAATAAGGATGATGATTGAGGTGTTGGTAACCCAAGGCCTCAATCAACAAGCCTTAGAAGGAAAACAGCTACTAGGGAGTAGGTAACACTAGGCCCTAGCAGTTTTCCTTCTTCTTTAGCTCAAGCTTGAAATAAACAATGGCTTGATGAAGCAAATGATGCTAGAGTGCTGCAATGGCAGGGCTCTAGCACAATGCTTCAAGAGGTAGGGTTTCTAGCACAATCTAGTAGGTGAAAAGCTATTAAGACAAGGACAAATAACATGTGCTTGATCTCCTAGCGTTTTAAGCTAGAAATTTCATAATCTTGGAAAAATGCAAAGTAAATGTACTATAACCATTCAAAGTAAAGAAGAATTGCAGAAATTCACTTTTATCCACCAAGAATAATCTAGCAATTAGCCTAGTTGAAGACCTTCCACCAAGAAAATGCCAAAAAACACCAAATTTAACCTCCTCCAAGAAGTGCGCCTAAAATTTCAGCCAATAACCCTTGAAAAGGGCGCAAATTTTAGAACTCACTTGTGAGTGAATGAATAATGAAATAATACAAGGGGAAAATCCCCTATTTATACAGTGAAAATGACCTTTAATTACAAAATTAGGTCAAAAAGGTCGACATGACCACTTTACATGAGAAAATCCAATTTTACACAAAATTATCCAATAAAACCCTAATTTTATCTTTTTAGGGTGACGTCATGCCCTTCCTAGGGTGACGTTAGCCTCTCTGCTGGAACGCTATCCCTCCAAGTGAAACGTTGGGGCTCAAAACCCCTCAGCAACTTCCACACGTGCCAACCCAAACCTTCCTCAAGCTGGACACCTCAACTAGGTGATGTCAAGGTTTTGAATGATGATATTGTTGACCGCCTATTCAACTAGGGGGTCAAATCCATGAACCATGAAGATATGCATCATCAGATGCTACCCAGGCAGAGACTATTTGGTTCTACAGAGCAATTTTTGCCTCCAGCACATATTTTTGTAATTGGAATTTCTGCTCCCCTCCGTGGGATAATAATGTAATAGGTCTGCATGGATCATAGTTAGGTCAGTTACCTTAGGATTTCTTCATTAGGAGATTTCCTTTCACTGAGTGTTTTTTTTCCTCAGGTTATTAATTTGGCTTTTCAGCCTTATTAATCTCCCTTGAGTTTTTGACTCCCACAAATAATTCCTCCAAAGTGGTGAAAGGCGTTCTAATGGGTTCATCCTCTGGTAGCTAGTGTTTAGGAGTGATGTAAATGACCATGTAAGACATCTCAGAAAGTTTCGCGGAATTCCATCAAGTCTAGATAGGTTTTTTTTAATTAATTAAAATTGCCTAAGGTTGGGTAATTTAATTAATTTTTGATAAATATTGTAAAAACTAGGTCCTTGGGATTTTGCTAGGGGTATTTGTGCTCAAAAAAAATGGAATGAGACCCCCTACACCCTTGGACCAAGTTTCATCTCAGTCAGACAACTTTTGCTAGGTGTTTGTCCATAGGGAGTCTTAGTCATTGAAAATAACAATTTTAATTGCTAAACCATAACATAGGAAAAATGTCATTTTTGTAATTTTTGAGCAAATGGACTAAAGTAAAGGTGGAAAATGATGAGAAATACATTTCCTAGCCTACCCAACCCATCTCCTAACCTTTTTACACCCCCTAGACTCACCTCTCACTCAAACCCTCATGCCCCTAGGGGGATTTGTGCCCCCTCTCCATGTGAAAATGTTATAACTTAAGTTTTATTAATTTGTGGTCCCCTCCCTCATGAGGTGCGCCCTTCCTAGCCTCCCACATCACCTTTGGAGTGTGTCCCACCCACTCCACCTCACCAATCCATGTCTAAACCCTAAAGTTGTGCCCTCCCTCCTTGAGATCTCTTCCTTAGCTTGGGTTTTGACACTTGGCAAGGATCCAAGAGGGGTCACTTTGCCTCTCAAGGTATAAATAGAACCCCTCCCTCACTCTTTTACTCACCATCTCTTGAGTACTGTTATGCTACCATTTTCTTGCCATCCCTCTCTCTCATTTTCTCATCTTGTTTCCATTCCATTTTGTTTTTGGAGAGATTGGAGCAATTAGTTGTTGCAACCTCTCTCTTTGATAATAGAGAAAAGATTTGGAGGATTTGTAGTACAAGATTGTGTCTTGGTGTTCCATTTTCATATGAGGTGATCTTGTTCTTTTGAATATTTTGTGGAATATTGAGTAGTATTTCTTGGTAAATTAGTTTACTTGGATAGGTTAGGCAATGGTGCAATTTCTGACCTAAATATATTGGATATCTAGTGAGATAAATTAGTTTATATCATTTGGCTTATACAATCCATTATCTACTCTTGTCTCACATTGTGTTTGAAGGTTGCAGGTTGTTTCAAGGGCTTTGTTGGGATAGTTTCAAGCAAGAAGCTACCCTCATAGCCTACTAAAACTTTATAAGTTTTTCCATTTCATTTTCTGTTATTATATCATTCAAATTTTGGTTGCTAACACTCTTAGATAGATCATTTAAACACATAAATTTTCTAACTTTTGAATGCAGAAAATTTCTGTTGCAAAACAGAAATTTTCTTAACATTTTTTGGGTGTGTTGCAGCATTTCCAGCAAGCAATAGCTTGTTGGTTTTTGCAAGTTCTCGTCAGTTCAAGGGTATATGCTGCCCATTTTCAATCACAACACACTCCAAAGGCATCCCTTTTGATGTGGTAACGAAACCCCTTCTTTTCTCTACCTTTTTAAGCATTGTAAGCAAGCCCAAAGGGGGTCCCCAAGTGGCTTGCCTTCTCTTTTATTTTCTGTTATTGTAAACATAGTTAGTGCCTACATTTTGGGTGAGAGTTTGGCAAAGCCACCCCCCAAAATCGTAAAGCTAGGGTGTATATTTAATTTTCTGCATTTTTTTTCATTCTTTTGCCCCACTTGTCATTAGGACAAGGTTGTGTGGCTAGGATTGTTTTAGTTTTAATTTAGCTATTTCATTTCCAACCCCGTTTAGCACAAAATAGGGAGGCTTGCCTCCACCTTGTGCCATTGTGAGTGGTTTGTAGCTCTTGCTTTCCATTTCAAGTTTTGTTTCACTTATTGCCTACACTTTGGATGTGAAGTAGGCCTAGCCAACCCCTATATAGTATGGCTAGCTTAGTTGTGGATGTCTAATATGCTTATGTTCATGGTTAAAATTATCTAGAAGTAGATCTCACACAACCAATGCTAGTTTAAGCCCATGGAGGCATAGGATTAAATCTTGTGCTTTGTTATTTTTTTACTTGCAAGCTCTTTTTTATTAAGCATCTATCTTTCAAGTTTGCAAACAAATATGGGCATGTAAATTGTGTAAAGCAATCTCTTTCATTTCATCATTTCTTTCAAGTTCTCTATGTGTTTCACATGCAATAATCTAATAATCTAGAACTTCATTTTTTGTTGTTTTTAAGTTTCGGTTTTGGCCATTTTTGGCACTTTTTGGGCAAGTAAAACTCACTTTAACACACTTAATCACCTAAAAACACTTAGTCCATAGGCCTAATAACTAACTAGACTTAATAGGGCACCTCTACTAACCCAACTTTTCCATTTAAACAAAGATTAGAAGAAGCAACGGAAGGTGATATGCCGGGGACGGTCTCATGGCACTCAACGTCCTTTCCGGGAATATTCTCTTCCATTGGGCTGACCTGTGGAGCTAGGGTAGGCCTTGTTTCCATACTTCTTGAGCACCCAACAGTACTTGGTACAAAAGGGCGGAGTATTGGGTTGACACTTAGCTAGGATTGAGACTTCACTTAACAATCTTTAATCAATCCTTAATCCACAACTTTGGGCAATCTATTTCACTTATCTTTTGGTGATTCACATTTACACTTGCAAGCACTCTTTCACTTTTACATTTACATGCAAGTTTAATCTATGTTTGTGGATTAATTATCTAAGTGGTCATATTTGTGTTTTGGGACACCTTTTCTTTCAAGCATCTTTCATTTAAGTGGTTTTCTTTTCTTGGTGTGGTCCCTCAAGTGGTTGCGCATATTTTTGGAGGCACTATCTTGTTGGGTCTTGAGTGATTGTGTTGCCATTAAAGGCAGTCCAATAGAGTAGTGCATTCCTTTGAGGAGACACTCTATTGTGAGCATGCTTGGCTTGTTGTGTTGATGAATGCATTCACTTGAATATCTTTCAATTCCTGCACATACAAGTAATTGTTAGTTGGTGCCCTTGTATATTTGTATTTCTATATCTTGTATCCATTGTATCTTGTTATTATAGCCTTGTTGTAAACTTTAGATATTCCTTATTGTACCTTTGTATCTAGTTTGTATTTAGTCTTGTTGTAATCTTTGTAAATCTTGTGTAATCAACCTCCCTTAAACTTAGTTGACCCCTTGCCCAATCTTAGGCACTAGTCTTAGTTGTCCTAGGAAAAGGTTTGATTGTCATCTCAATTGTTGCACTTGCATTGTTGCTTTTGCATCATAGGCTAGATTTCCCCCCAACCATTTAACCAATTAAAACCAACTCCTAGAACTTAACTCTAATCTCATCTAGTAACTAGGGTCTACCCCCCTTGGCTTCCCTAGGAGTAAGCCTAGACGGAAGAGGTTCAAGTCAAAGTGACAGCGTGGGCTTTGAACCTAGGCATTGTGCCTCCAAGGACACACTAAGTGAGCATGACTTAGCTCACGTTTGCAAGTGTGTATAAGGATGGAAACAGACATCAAGGGCCTTCAGGGGCCAACATCATGTGGGAGGGCAAGACCCCCCTCAGTCCAGGTCTGCCAGGCTGTCTCTGCTAGAACGTCCTCCTCTTTCTCCGATGCAAACCTATGGTATATGTATGCCCCTTGCTGGGGTCTCAGCATCCATCTGGTGGGCTTTTGGCCCTATGGAGATCCGAACTAATCATCTCCCCATGTGTACCTGTCCGTCGAGCATGGTCCTGCAGCAACAAGAAGTACGCCCTCCATGGGCTCATAAGTCACAGGGATCATAGCAATGTCAATCACATCTAATAATCAAGTTATCTAAACATGTGCATAAAACCCCCCTTTCACAAACAAGTGCTCAAAGACGTTATGCTATTCTACAAGCCAAGTTTGGAGAGGGTTTCGGGACGTCCTATTGGGCTAATTCTCCTTAGATGTGGGATGTTTCCAGGTGAAGACCAATCTAGGTCATGCAAGTGGATGAGATGATGTGGGGATGTTCGGGCAAATTGGTGCAGTGATGACAGGGAAATGTATGGCTTACCTGTGGGTGCCTCTGAAGAGGGTGAGTTGCACCTTGTCATGGATGCAAATTTTTCCAAGCCCATTCAATGCATTTTTTACATTTTTATCTTATTGCTTTTTCTTTCAAGAGAATAGCTGGGGGACACTGCCCTGGCTTGGTGACCAGTGGTGATAGTGTTACCCACAAGCATTTCACGGAGATGAGAAGGTTGGCTCGTGATGAGACCCCCTTTCTCTTGGCTATGCCACCAAGAGCCATTACCCTGGCATGGTGACCAGCTGAATGGTAGTGTCATACCGCTACATGCCCATGGACCTAATAGGATGGCTCGTGATGAGACCTCCTATCCTCCAACTAGGTCTTGAGTTTATTATTTTATGGGTCCCTCCATTTCTTGCTGAGAAGCCTTTTATTGCTTTCTTGAGGATCCCTGGGCGAAGCATCTGAAGGTTTTGTTCTTTTGGATTTTATCTTTTGCCATCTACTTTTACCCTCTGGGCCTTTAGCCCCTTCTTCCCACAAGGAAAGGTTCAACCATTTGCTAGCTTGGAAAACCCAATGCTCGAACCAATGTAGGCAATGGATGAGAGGGAAGATGATGAAAAGTGATAAGTATGGTGGGAATGGACGATAACCTTTCATGAACCCACCCAGTGGCAACTCACTCCTAAGGGAACCAACTTGCTAGGGCATCCTGTCATCCCCCCTAGTTGTGGACAAGTCAAAAGGCATAAATTCCAAGCACACGTCATGAAGTAAAAGAGAATTAAATGCACATATTCAAATGTTTTGAGAATCAGAGTGATACCAGGTCTCTATGTGCTTCGACTTATCGTGGAACACTGGGTTCTCCGTCATATTTATGCAACTCTGGTTATCACATAGAATCACGATGGCTTCCATCTCTAGATCAAATAGACCTATCAACAACTTCCGAAGCCATATGGATTCACAACTGGCGGAACATGCTGCAATGTATTCCACTTCTGTCGTGCTGAGAGAAATACTTGATTGCTTTCTGCTCTGCCATGAAGTCATGGCTGACCCCAGACTGAAACAATATCCTGAAGTGCTCTTTCTATTAGAAACACTTCCAGCCCAATCTGAATCAGTATAACCATACAATCTGAAGCCATGATCTCTAGTATAACAAAGACCATAATCCAACATACCCTTAAGGTATCTCATCACATGCTTTGCAACTACAAGGTGAACACGTCTAGGCTCTACCAGATACTAAATCAAGATGTTCACAACAAAGCATACATTTGGCCTGGTATTCATCAAATACCTCAACCAACTCTGACGAAGTATCAACCAGGAGCTTCAACTTTGTTTCCATGGGTGTGGTCATGGCTTTACATTCCAACATGTCTGTCAAACCTGTTCAGTATTTCAACTGCATACTTCTCTTGGTTAAGGAAGATCTTCTCTGGGCTCTACCAAACTTCAAAACCTAAGAAATAATGCATCAAGCCTGTTATCCCCCACTTTTAGGGATAACTAGGAGATTATGTCTCGAGGCCCACACGTCCAAGACATGGAGTACTGAGAGACGGATCGACTCTAGCATGGCCCTAGAGGGCCCATCTTTTCTCCCTTTCAATGCCTCTACTTTGTCAGCAGCAACAACATCCATCACCATCGGCTTGGTCTTGTGTCATAGATGGTTCTTGCTCCATGAGGTAATGAGTTCGGGTATCATGGTATGTGTCACTCTGATCTTCAAAAACTTTGAATATGTGCATTTAATTCCTTTTGTTTCTAACAAATGCTTGGATCTTACACTTGCCCGCTTGACCATGTCTGGGGGGATTGACAGGATGCCCTAGTAAGCCTGTGTCCATAGGTTCTGGTTTGCCGCTGGGGGGATTTCTGAAAAGCCATCGTCCGCTCCCGTCATAGCACCACTTTTTCATCTTGCTTCCCGCTCACCTATCCCATTACACTTGTCCAGGCACTGGGTTGACCTGTCATTTGAGGATTGCACCTTACCTAGTGGGAAGAAGGGGCTAAAGGCCCAAAAGGTAAAAGCAAGATGGCAAAAGACAAAAGCCTTAGAATAAAACCTCGAGATGCTTTGCCCAGGGATCCCCGAGGAAGCAATAAAAGGCTTCTCAATAAGAAACAAGAGGGACCCGTAAAATAATAAAACAAGACCTAGTCAGAGGATAGGGGGTCTCATCACGATCCAACCTATTAGGTCCATGGTTACCTAGTAGTATGACATTACCACCAACTGGTTACCACGCCAGGGTAGTGACCCTTGGTTGCATGGCCAAGGGAAAGGGGGCCTCATCACGAGCCAGCCTTCTCATTTCTTTGAAAGTACTTGTGGGTAACACTGCCACCACTGGTAGCCACGCCAGGGCAGTGTCCCTTGATTAGCCTCTTGAAGAAAAAACAATAAAGAATAAAAGAATGAAGAGTAAAGAATAAAAGGCATGAATGGGCTTGGAAAAAATTGCATCCAGGACAGGTGCAGCTTGCCTTCTACAAAGGCACCCACAGGTAAATCTTTGCACCCTCTGCTCTCATTGCACCCACTTGCCTGGACATCCCTTATCCATATCAACCACTTGCATGGCTCAGATGAGGTCTCTTTTGGAAACTTTCCTCTTCCAATGGACACTAGCCCAATAGGACACCCTGTCACTTTCCCCAAACTTGTATTGCAGGCTTGTATAACGTCTTTGAGATTTTAACTGGGATAATAGGGGTTTTATGCACATGTTAAATAATATTGATGATGAGATGTGATTAACATTGCTATGATCCCTATGACTTATGAGCCCATGGAGGGCGTAGCTGTTGATATGAAGGATCATGCCCGATGGACAGGTACCATGTTGGGTCGGTACACATGGGGAGATGATCAGTTCGGACCTCCATGGGGTTGAAGAGCCCACCAGATGGATGCTGAGACCCCATCAGGGGGTAGAGACAAGACAGAGATGGTCAGAGGCTTTGCACCGGAGAAGAGGAGGCGTTCCACCAGAGGCACCCTGGCAGAGCTTAACCTAGGGGAGTTGTGCCTTGTCCATTGGAACGTTGACCCTGGAAGGCCCAGAACGTCACCCATCATGATCATGACGTCATCCAGCCTTGTGGACGTCTTGGGAGACAAATTTGGCAGTGTTGGCAGGTGTGGCAGTTTGGAGAAGCCCAAGGAGGGCTAACGTTTTGCTCCGGGATGCTACATTTTCCCTAGAAGGGGCTAACGTCACCCTTAAAGGGGCATGACGTCTCACTTTAGCTTGATTAGGTTTTAATTTGAGCATTTAATGTAAAAACAATATGATTTTTAGTATTTTGGCCTTGTCGACCTTTTTATGACCTAAAAGTGAAATTAGGTCATTGTACAGTATAAATTGAGGGTTTTTACTCTCATTTTTTCATCATCTCTCACTCACTCATTAGTGAGGTCTGAAATTTGCGCTATACTTGAGGTTCTTAGCTGAAATTGTGAGGCGCACTTGTTGAAGGAAGGCATTTTTGGATTTCTATTGGCATTTTTGGCATTTCTCTTGATGGAAGGTGTTACAACTAGTGTTTGCTATGTTATTTCTTGGTGAAATGTAAGTAAATTTCTGCAAAACTTCTTAATTGAATGGTCGTATTGTTATTTCTTGCATCTATTGTTATGATTTGCTGAATAAACCCTAGGTGACAAGCACACATTGTAGGTCCTTGTCTCATGTCCCCGTCAAGATTTTGAGCCATTTATTGAATAGAGATAGAGCCTTGCCTTAGAAACACTCTTTTCTTCCTCTTCCAAGCTAGCCGTTTTTCTTATTAGGCTAAGAAGGAAAAGACGCATTAAGGCCTAGTTCCCCTACACCTTGATGAGCCTTTTTTCTAGGGTTTG
>JASDQU010301697.1:0-13837 GCA_032191745.1 Picea mariana
TCGAGATAGTTATAGGGTTGGTCAGGGTATAGCCCGAATGACACAGGGTCTTCTTCAACAAGGAATTTGTCAATTTTCGAGTCTAAGCTTTCACTTACTTCAATCATGCTGATCGAGTCTGCACAAAAGTTTTTTTTATTTCGAAGACTTCAAGAAATTAACCGACCAGCTCTTTTGTTTTTAAAAATGACATCAACGCTACCTTTTAACTTCTTTCCTGTAGGTTTCTTCACAGTTTTAATACAATCCTTTGGATGTGTAACCAATTGACTGTCCTATTGAATGACCTTAGGGTAGCTCAAGGGTTCACTATTAGGGGAAAAATCACAAGCCTGGAGAGGTGGAAGAGAGGTCGTCAATTTCACAAGGGTTTCCTCAACGACTTACTTATCTACTTCTCCCAATTCAGGGTTACCAAAACCATTTCGCGTAATGAACGAATCCCAACAGTCATTTTGTGACTCTAACTGATGCATACAGATGATTTTAATCAGGCCATGATGAAAAAGACTTGAATCTAACCTCTGTTTCTTAAATATTTTCCCCATTTTATATAGACTTCTGAGTAGGTAATAAGGTATATTCAACGAAAAACCAATAATACTCATAAGCAGGTGTAAATGATATAGGAAAAAAATTATGAATCGTCCCTCACATGTGATGAATTGCTTCACTACAGCAAGTAAATCATGCCACCTAGTTTTCAAAAATGAAATTGGCATACCTCTATCACAGCTGGTTATTTTTCGTGAGGTAAACAGTAAAGTCCAAGGGACTTCCTCCACTTTTGCAGTTTTGAACCATTTCTGACCAACCACTAGAAACCCTGTTGCTTGACTCAAGAAATCTTCAGTTACTTCCAATTTCACATCACTGACTTTTTCCCTACAACCATCAAAGGTTAAGGCGAACTCTTGGGTGACTTGAAGATTAAAACCCTGAAACTTTTTGATGAAAATATGCCAACCATTCCTTTCCAAATCCTCCCTGGCATTATCATATGAGAGCAGGGTTTGTATACTGTTCGAATCAACCCTTACCACTGGAGCCATATTGAATGAAAGGGTACTTAACACACAAAACATAGGTAGGGTTTGCAAAAACGAAATAGAGCCATAGCCCCGAGCTTTAACAATACATGTTGTAATGACTCAAATGATGGGCAGGAAGTTTTAATCAAAACATGTGTGAAAAGTTTTGTGAAACCTGAGACCATCCTAAGAAGTAATGGAAACCTGTACATCATATGCCACCTTGGTATTGAGTACATGCTAGGACCAAAGTACTCAAAAAACATAAGTGCGCGCATCATATTTTGATTACAAAGTTGGGTAAATGAATAATCAAAAGTTTTGTGAAAGAAATGTGATCAAATATCAAACCAAAATCAATACAAACAATATCAAATGGTGGGGTCTTTCATTTGTCAAGAATATCAATCTCTTGGTCATGCTTATGAGTTGACAGGGTGAAAAACACAACAGGGTGATACCTTCCTGAAAAAGAATCAAACTCCATATTAAATAAACCATTTTCCTTCAATGAAATTTTAAAACAAAATAGTAATGATAGTTGGAAGTTTTCATGCTTTCATTCATGAAAATGAAGCATGAATAGATGATAGGTAAAATGCGATGATTTACAACTGTCGTTTAGGGAAACACTCATGAAGAGTAATAAAATTTCATAGGCCCTGTGTAGGCAACTTATAAAAATAATAATTATATAATCGATGCCAACAAGTGGTTAACAACTGCTTCAATTGTTGGAAGCTCTTTTCACATTATATTTTCCATTGAAACTTCACCCCTTTCCTTTTCAAGGAAGTAATTGGGTGAGAGATCCTTCAAAACCATGCAATGAATCTTCTGTAGTAGCCAGCTAGACCCATGCAGGATCTGACTTCTATCACAATCTTAGGTTTTTTCCACCCTTTAATAGCTTCAATATTTTTAGGGTCCACTGCTATACCTTCTTCGGATATGATATGCCCCAAATAGAGAATTTGATTCTGATAAAATGAGCACTTGCTCAATTTGGCATACAACTGGTGCTGTCTTAACACTTGTAACACCATCCTCAAGTGATGCTCAAGCTCTTCTTGTTAATTGGAATATACAAGGATGTCATCCAAACATACAATGACAAACTTGTCTAAGTATTCTCGGAAAATGCCATTCATTAATCACATGAAAACAACTGGTGCATTTGATAACCCAAATGGCACCACTGTGAACTTGTAATGACCATACCCAAGATGCCAAGTCGGGGCATTCTACCACCTAACTTCTGGAATCAAGCTTTGATAAAAATTTGTAACATCCTCTGGACACCGAGGCCAGGCCAGGCTACCTCGTAGAACCACTCCTTCTAAGCTTTGATACCAATTTGTAGCACCCCCAACCTTCTCTTGGGAAATGTCACATGAAATGAATACAAAACAAAACTTCTCACCCTGTTCTAATAATCAAATTGTCCATACCCAGACATAGACCTGTTGGGCTATGGCACACTGAGCTCTTTGCAGAACATCATACATATAAATTCAACAATAAAATTCATTCTACTAATACACAATTTAATGTGGAAATCGGAGCCATTTTCTACAAACAGCTCACACATGCAACATTATAAATATCATTATATGTACAGAACACACAACATAAAAATTAACATACAAATTGTACTTATCTTTTTATGAAGGTCACCAACTACGTGCAAACCTTTGATGAACCTCCCAGCCTTAGAGCACGCTTCCCAAGCTATCAGTAGTGGGTCACCCCTGAAATGGGACTAAACTCCACCTAGGGTAAAGGGAATCCTAGGATAGTCTGAGACTATGGAAAGATGCACAATGCAAGAGTAAATATTCCCTCCCAAGAGCCTACTTATTCCCACCGCTCACAGAATATCATTCCCCACATGCCTATCCTAGCCTGAGAATATACACCTTCACTGTTCCATAGTCCATCAACTACTCCACTTCCCTTCTAGGGATTCGACAAAAAGTCAGATCATGAATTATCAGAGCTTTGTAGCTGCTACTGAACTCCGTTTAGAAGAAATCACTTCCATAGAAATATCTCTCACCTGGAGAGAGTTTCTCACAGGCCTGACAACTTTCTTCTTCAATCCACGGGCCTAACAACCAACCTCCTCAAAACCCCAAGCCTAAAAACCTACTTCTTCTATCAGGTGCCTAAGTCAAATGGGTAACCACAGTAGAAAATTTTGGTATGGGCTCTGGTAATGACAGCAAGCCACACCAGGCTAGAGAAAAATGAGAGTAGCAAGAACAAAATGGCCAGGGCACGATATGTCTTAGGAACTGCACAGTCGTGTTGTGCCTCACAAGAAAAAAGGGTTAGCTTCATGGGTTTGTAGGTTTCATAGGTTGCATGGATGTTGTAGAGGTCAACAATGGAGGAAATGAATGGTTTCCTGAATTCTCAGTGTTTGAGTGTGTACATGCATGGGGATAATGGAAATAATGGTTGACGAACCCCACAACGAACTATTTTCCTCACATAAAACTACATGTCCCAAATCAGACACATGTCTTCATGAAGTTGCATGAGCTCCACTTATCATTCATTCTCCTTCCCACATGAACTTAGGATAACTTCAGTTATTTCCCAAGCCTTAGTCTTTAGGAAATAAAAATATAATATTATTCCCTTAGAGATAATCCCTCTAGCTTATCCCTTTTCCTAACCTCTTATCCCCTTCCCTTTCCCTACCCAATGGAGCTTAGTCCCCCATAACTCTTTCTCTGTGGCTGTTCTACACGCAACAACGTAATTATATTAATGATGTGAGTTTTTACATATACAAAATCAGGCTCCCTAGCCTTCAACATCTAGGCTCTCCGACCTAATAAATAGATAAGTCTCCCAGCTTATAAAAACTTGGCTCATCAGCCTATAAACATCATTACAATTCAGCATGGGCTCGGCCTTGGCGTATTACAAAATATAAAGGGGTACTAAGAAAAATAAAAGTTGGATACCCATGCCATGTCAACGAGGATAAAGGGTAACTAAGAAAATGAAGACATCAAAAGTTATGCCAACTCAACAAGGGTGAAACATCACCTAAGATAAAGGGGTACTATGCAAAAGAGAATTTCAACACCTATGCCACACAAAAAAGGATGACACATCAAAAAATATAAAGGGGTACTAAGAAAAATAAAATTTTGACACCTGTGCCATGTCAACAAGAAGAAAGGGGTACTAAGAAAATTAAGAGGTTGAAATATATGCCAACTCAGGGAGGGTGATACATCACCTAAGAGCAAGGGGTACTAAGGAAAGGATAAGTTCAACACTTATGCCACCTAAAAATGTTTGACATGTCAAAAATGTTAAAGGGGTACTAAGAAAAATAAAAGTTTGACAGTCACTCCGCGTGAACAAGGAGAAACAGGTAATAAAAAAACTAAGAGTTTGAAAGCTATGCTAACTTAGTAGGGGTGGCATGTCACCTAAGAGAAAGGGGTACTAAGGAAAAGAAAATTTCAACACCTATGCCACACAAAAAAAATGTGAAATGTCAACAAAGATAAAGGGGTACTAAGAAAAATAAAAGTTTGAAACTCATCCCATGTCAACAAGGATAAAGGGGTACTAAGAAAACAAAGAGTTCGAAAGCTATGCTAACTTAGTAGAGGTGAAACATCACCTAAGAAAAAGCGGTACTAAAAAAAAGACAATTTCAACACCTATTCCACGAAAAAAGGGTGACACATCCACAAAGATAAAGGGGTACTATGAAAAATAAAAGTTTGGCACATGTTTCATGTCAACAAGGAGAAAGGGGTACTAAGAAAAAGATAATTTCAACACCTATGCCATAAAAAAAATGGTGACATGTCAACAAAGAATAATGGGTACTAAGAAAAATAGAATTTTGACACCAGTACCATGTTAGCAATAGAAAGGGGTACTAATAAAATGAATAGGTCGAAAGCTATGCCAAGTCATCATTGGTGACATGTCATGTAAGAGCAAGATGTACTTAGGAAAAATGAGTTTAAACACCTATGCCACACAAAAAAGGGTGACATGTCAACAAAGAGAACACTTCCATGAAAGAGAACACTGATATCATATATAAGAAAGTATGGATAAGAAAACATGAAGAACAGGTGAACAAAGACCAGGTCCTAGAGATCGCAAGGTTGGAAATAAAACGAGATGAAGAAAACTATACAGAGAAAAAGAAAGATGTCAGATACATAAAGGTTTGGAAAATAACTGAAAGAAAAGAAGGACAAGTAAATGAGGAAAAAGTTCAAGAGATTGTACTTTGAGGCATTGTAGTGAAAGATGAATCCACAAATAGAAATACATAATTCAGAGCTCAAAGAGATGATGAATCTACCAATGAAGATGATGATGAAAACACATCAGAGCAGGAATTATTCTGAGCCATCCAGCTTAGAGATTCCCAGGAATATGCATATTAGATAGGGGGAGTCTATGTGATATCTAAGATATACCAAAGAACCATCCTTTGAGCAGCTTGCAGAGTTTGAGAAGACAGATCCAGAGCAATCAGTTAACAGAAGTACAATCAGTTGTAGTAGTGAAGAATTCACGATAGTATAGTAATAAATGGGTCAACATTATGAACAATTGTGCAGTAGAGTCTCAGACAATATGGACAGAGATTGATTTGTAAGAACACTTAGCAATTTTGGATAGATATATGGAAGTGGATGAAAGAAAAGATTCATAGATTGGTTCAGAGAGTGGTTCAAAGACAAAGGAACATTATGGATGTTAATTACACAAGAAATGGATCGTACAATGCTAATGGATTCCAAATTGATAGATATTTTTTTGGACACATACAATGCATACAAAAATTCACATTCAAAATAGAGTAATGCTCATAAACAACAATGACAAAAATCCCTATGAACTATGGAAAGGAAGTGAAGAAAACAACCTCTACATCAAGGTAACTCAAGGTAGTATTTTATTAATTTAAATTTATGTTGATGATATTGTTTTTGGAAGTACTAATGACAGGTTAAGCCAGAAATTTGCAAAGGACATGCAAAATGAATTTTAAATGTCATTACTCAGAGAACTATCCTTCTTTCTGGATCTTCAGATATGTCAAAGAAACTGAGGACTTTTTTTCCCCTTCAAACTAAGTATATCAGAGAAAGGATAAAGAGGTTCATAATGGAAGATTGCAAACTAGTTACCACTCCTATGCAAACCAGTTGCAAGTTAAGAAAAGATGATGATTCAAATTCTACAGACCAGAGGAAATATAGGTCAATGATTGGTAGCTTACTATATGTGACAACATCCAAACTAGATGTAATGCAGGCAGTTGGACAGGTGGCATGATTTCAAGCAACACCAAAGGAATCACATGTCTTAGCATTGAAGAGGATTTTCATATATCTCAAAAGGAACAAAAGAGTTTGGATTATGGTATCCAAAAGAAAAATATCTATCACTCATTGCCTACAAAAATGCAGATTGGGCAGGTTGCATTGATGACCAACATAGCACTAGTGAAGCATCATTCTACTTGGGCGAGCATTTAGTATATTTCCTAAGAAAGAAGCAATCATCAATATCCTTATCTATAGCCAAAGCATAATATATTGCATCTGTAATACCCCAAGCCCGAGCCCCTCTTGAATTGTAATTTTGTGTATAGGTTGGTGAGCCGAGTGGTTATAAGATGAGAGACTTATGTGTTTATTAGGCTGGTGAGCCAGATGCCAAGGCCAGGAGCCTATTTTTGTATATGTAATTATGTAGATTATTAATAAATATTAAAACATCGCTATGTGCAGACCGACCATGAATAAAGAGTGATGGGGGACTAAGATTCCACAAGGTGGGTAAGGGAAAGGGGGCCTGAAAGGTTGGAAAAGGGGGCTAATATTAGGGGCTTAAGTCCCTGAGAATAATAAATTATTATTATTCCAAAGCTATGTGAAAGACATGTTTTTATCCTAAGTCCTGGAAGAGGAAACGTGTGCAAAAGGGAACACATGTAGCTCTAGAAAGACAAGTGTCGACCTGGGTGCATGTAGTTGAAAGCTGAAGCGTCAACTATGTTGGGGGTTCATTGGTCATTCTTCCCCATCCTCTATTTGAAACCGTTGGACCTCTTTCATCAATCTCTGCCCGTCACTCACCTCTAGAATCAGTAATCCATGAGTAAAACCGCACTGGGGTTCGCTTACCATTCACGATTCCCATGAATTCTATCTAGCCTCTTTGTTTTGACCTCGACATACCCACGCACACCTGATAAATCACCCAATGGGAGAGAAAACCAACCCGTGTCATCTTTAAACCCACCATATCCACTCTTGCAGATCTGAGTTTGTACCTGGACCATTTGGGTCGTTGCCTTCTATTTTACTGAGTTGTTTTGACCAGTTACCATTGTTGTCACCCATACCTTGGTAGAATTGAGTTGAAAGTGGCCGAAGAAGCAGGTTGTGAAGCCCGTGGTAGAAGAGGCAGGTTGTCAGGCCCATGAGAAGCTCTCTCCAGGTGAGAGAGTTTGTTGGGAAGTGGTTTTCTCCCAGAGAGAGTCCAACACCAGCTATGGAATTCTGTGAATTAATGATTTAGCCTGTTGATGAGACTCTGAGAGGGAGGTGAAGTAGCCGATGGATTGTGTGACATTGAAGGTGTATACTCTCGGGTGGAACATGCATGTGGGGAATGCGAGTCTGTGAGTAGTGGGCATAAGAAGGATCCTGGAGATAATCCTTTTGGTTTCACTGTGCATTTTTCCTGTAACCTCAACCTAGTCTAGGATTTCCTTTCCCTAGGTGGAGCTTAGTCCTAGCTCGAGGGTGACCCACTGTTGAGTGTGATGAGAAACGTGGTCTAAGGATGGGAGGTTCATGGAAGGCATGTACGTAGTTGGTGAAATTACTCTAGTTTAAAAAATAAGAATCATTTATGTGCTT
Organism: Picea mariana; assembly: GCA_032191745.1. NCBI lineage: Eukaryota > Viridiplantae > Streptophyta > Pinopsida > Pinales > Pinaceae > Picea > Picea mariana. The sequence continues at coordinate 7,964 of JASDQU010301697.1, forward strand.
AATTTATATGTTATACATGTTTTTGATGCTTGAATGTTATCATGTATTCCGTTGCATATATGAATTACGATTAGTCCATTGATTTTGTATGGTAGCATTAATTCTGTGTTTATTATGATTAAGTGTTTTAAATTCATTAAAATTCATATATTATATAAGTGTATATTCTGCGTAGTAGCATTACCCAGCCTGTGGATGGCCGGGGATGTTACAATATGGTATCAGAGCCATGGTTTCAACATTGACCCTAGATGGGTTGGATAAGTGGTCTTTGGACCCAAGGTTTCGAGTGGAAATTTTGTTTGGAGGAATCAATTTTGAAACTTAAAATGTTCCTAAGTGCCAATAGGTTACCTTGGTCATGTTATGAAGCTCAGGAGGTGTAGTGGTATCATAAAACCACAACAGGCATGGTATTTGGCCAGAGAGAGAGAGATCACAACACTTGAGGTGTTGGAGATGAAGGATTTGTTTGGACGGAAGGGAAATTCTTTACGATCATCAGATATGGAGAAGGTACAAGAAGGTTATCCCGGAAACCTTTTGGAGTTCGGAAATCAAGAGAAGTGAGATCTGCTGATGCATAAACTTCCAAAGCCTAAAGCTTTGAAGTCCCATAGGAAATATACACTGTAAATTTGGGGAGAAGCCCTATCGCTGGATCTCACGGCTGGTCATGATTTCAGAGTTTGACAATCATTAGAAGTGATATATGCTGATGAAAAAAATTCTGAAGCCCGAAGCTCCGAAGTCCCGGGGAAGACCTACACTGTATATCAGAGGAAAAGATCTTGACCATCAGATCAAGCAAGAGATAAGATTGTATATTCAGAAGTTTGACGATCAGAAGAAGTGGGGTGTGTTGATGCACAAACTTCTGAAACCATGAAGTTTCAAAGTAAAAATTAGATGTGGTGGGGCTGAAAGACATCGCCAAGGGTGACGTGGACCTTCCTAGGCATGCCACATGCCACCACATGGGTTGGTGACATTCATACTGCATGGACCCAGAGGTAAGAAGTTCAAGATTTTGGAATTCAAAATATGGAAAGGAAGCAAGTGTGAGAACTTTCGAAGTCCTGAAACTCTGATGATAGAAGTCCATAGTGGGTATCATCCATTGGATGTTGGGTAGATGTGGACCGTTGATCCACCCTACTTTGCGAGTTTAGTAATCGAAACTCTGAGAGATAGTTGTGTGGTGCTTTCAAATCTTCCGAAGCCAAAGGTCGAAGGCCCGAGTAGCACCTAGTTATCTAATGCTTGATCACGGCCTGTGATCTCATGGGTTGGAGACTAAGAGAAAGGGGCTAGTGCCTACAAGTTACAGAGCAGAGAAGAGTGAAATCTGAACATTTTTTGTAATCATATTTGTTTATGAATGCTATGGGATTTGTTAAGTAATGATGACGTGACAAATTCTGATTTTCTGCACGTTGTGTTTGCATAAGTTTAATGAGTGTCGAAACCGAATAGAGTTTCGATTGAGTGCAAAGAAATGGAAGAGGCACAGATTGCTTCCATTTCAGATAATGAAGCAAAAGGAATGGATGTCAATTTGGGAGTTTGTTGACGGGCGAAACAGTCCATCCGTCAACTGGGAGAGTGGAACCGGTCCGGGGTTGTCTAAATAACCCAAGCCATNTCCGGGGTTGTCTAAATAACCCAAGCCGTTTGGAATGGACCACCCTGACGAGTTTAACGGCTCCGTTGGCCGCCCTAAGGTCTTCTAAGAAAACCAAAGAGAGAATTGATCTGAGCTAAGTAATCTAAACTAAGGAAACTAGAAACTAATAAAAATCAACTAAAACTAACTAACTAACTAAATAAAAGAAATCAAACTAAAATAGAGGAAAATAGAAACTAATAAAACAAATAAAGGAACTAATATACTAAAATATAAACTATGAAAACTATTCTATCTACAAACTACAAATTATTCTTATAATAACTCAAATCAACTATCTAATTATCAATTTAATTACAGTTTATTCACAAATATACATTGCATACAATCTACAGATTTGAATAAACCTGTGAAACTAATTTGATTGTTGTCCCAAAACAACGAAGATGACTCTTTTTTGATTTTATGATTTATGAATAAGAAAGTAAACTAACTGAAATCAAAACAAATCAAAATTATATCTATATTAAACTACTTAATAAAAGCAGTAAACTAAATACTAACTGCCCTGGAAACGCTCCAAGTCTGCCCTGTGTATGATGACTTCTATGCTGTTCGGAAGAGGGAAACTCACACCGTTTAATCCACAAGCTTTTCGGAAACGATCAGCTATGCTGCTTCTTGAAGTATGTTACGGGACAAACAAGACATAAAAGAAAATCATAACAATCTTCTGATTATAAATTCCTGCAAAAGGGGAAGCCTATTATGCAACAAACTTATATATAACAATTCGATTTATGAAGAAGGCAAAGCTATCATTCACAAATTGAACTAATAACTGTTATGTCTTTTATCTATTTGGAAGAAACAAGATATGGATAAAAATAGTAAGATTATATCATTTGCATTTGATTCAGATAGCTAAAGCAATACTAAACCATAAACAAGCTGATATACAAAACATGGAACAAAGTGTCGATATATTGAAAAGAAAAAGCTATGACAAAACACCAATTCTGCTCCAGTTTGAATTAGAACTCCATATCCTTGTTCTCCCACAACTGAGGATCATCTTATTACAAAAATGAGAAGTATTTAAAGGTTTTTCCACAAGGTAAAACCTCCTTGTGGGACTTAAAACTGTTTACAAAAATCTGGGAAGATATTCCCAATTTTAAATAAACTAGAAACTAAAATGAAACAAAAATATTCCAAATATCTCCAAACTGCTCATCCAATCCAATGTAATTTCGAATTGACCTGTAATAGACAAAAAACATCAAGCTAGATGGATATTTTATTAAAAAAAATGGTAAAAATCTGCTCTTGTAGACTAGCTACCGAATCAGCTGATTCTATAGCTGGTCTAATTTGGGAACATACCTGTTTTAAGTCAATTAAAACTAACAGAAATATATTCAAATCATAAAAACAAATATTTAATTACTAATTAAAAACAAGCAAATCACCTACATCATAAAAAACCAAAACTGTTATGCTAATTTAGAACAAACAAAATCTTAATTAAATCTATTTCAATCAAAACAAAAATCAAATAAATATTTGCAACAAAATCCATCCATATAGAGGCAAAAATCCTGCATAATAAATCCATTTAGAATTGAGTGTAGGGAATTAAAGATGAAAAATCTTGCCACCAAATCCAAAGCATACACCAGCAGCTTCAGCAGGGCGATTAGATTGAAATCACACCACTCTTGGAGGTAGCAGCAGCACTAATTGCCCACCTACAACGCTTTAAAAGAGAGATTTGCTCATATAATAGTCTGAGCAATTTCTGCAAGACCAATCTTTTGAAGCAGCAACTGCTTCCAAACATTGCCCTGTCATTTCGTGCTTCTTTTGTGTGTGTATCTACACTGGCATTCTTGAAAAGCTCTTGGTCCATATCCATCAACATCATTCTCACATTCCATTTCTATCATTTTCCTCCTGTCATAGCTCATCAGTGTCAATACACTTAATCAGAGATAAATTATTCCTACTTCGAATGCAAGCTTCTCCTACAAGAGAAGTATCAAAATCAATCTCTATTCCAATCCACTTTAGAAATGCTAAAGCTGCTCCAAATCCACTGTCCACTAAGTATGCTCCAATCAAAGCCTCAACTACATCTGCAATTGTCTTCATATGTAACCAGTGATGTCATTTTGTGCACTTTACACTCGTAAAATCTGTGTCTGTCATTGTATTATCTCCTTCAAAATAGTGAATCATATGCACCAGCTCTGGAGTACAAACATTTTTGCAGGGGCGACCAAGAGCAAAATACTGCTTTGGATCAAAATACTCATCTCGGATATATGCTGGAAAACCCTTTCCTTTGTCCCTTTTGTACAGATTTGAGTTCTTTATAGCATTAGACCTCTTTTTGGTTAGATGTCCCTCATCCAATTTGTCATACACAAGAAAAAGGCGATGACTGACTGCATATTTGAGAAAAGCATCTCCAAGCACTTCGAGTCTTTCAAGAGAAAACCCTTCCATGCATCTTTCTGTAGTTATTGCTTCTAGAACCCTGCTCGCAGTGACCAGAGGACCTTCTGGAAAAGAAGCTGTCAATAATTCTTTCAGTTCAATTGCAACCAACAAGTTTTCTAACTGATGCATCATTGATGGTAATAAAGAAACTGCACTTGCAAGTGGGCTTGAAAATCCTGTCAGCTTGATATAACAAAGCTTTGGGGGTAGCTCTACAGATTTCTCCTCCTTTGCCCCATCTCCTTGGTTTGCTTGTGACCGCAAAGATATTTGTGATCGATCATGTAGTAAATTATGCAATCCAAGTAACTGCTTTGCCTTTAGGAAGGGTTTCTCTCTATATTTCAGAATGACATTATACTTCTTCTATAATAATCTGCATAGCTGCAATTCATAGTTTCCGGATAACTGTTTGCATTTATCTCATGAAGAATGTCAACAATGCAATATAATGTATCATTATGAGAAGTAACCACCAAAGAGTTTTGAATGGTATCAATATGTACCCAACCATTATCAAACCATAAAGAATCTCTCTTTTCAAGTAGATTGCCACTATCATCTGCTGCTGGCAATCCTTTTGATGCATGACTGAAAACTGGAGAAGACAGGCAGTCTTTTATAATCTTCCAGTCAATACACAATTCTTGCTTTCCATCACATGATTGAACTTGGAGTAAAAAGTGCAAGTGTAGCACATGAGATCACCACAAAATATATTGAGAACTATCCAAATCTTCATCCTGTGTTACATTCGACTTGAAACATATCATGTAAATCACCCACAAAGCGTATATCATATTTCAAAACAAGACTGCAATACACCCTCACTGTTAAGAATATAGCAGTAAGCTCCTGAGATTTAATTGATAAGCTTGCACAGTTCCTTGTCTTGTAGATGTAAAAGAAATGCTGGCAGACTCGTTGAATGCCCTTTGAATTAATCAAGGGTTCAACAAGATGCAAAGACACATGGCTGGGTGAGTTAAAGAGATGTTGTGGCCCAGGTCTGGAGAAAACATTTCAACACACAAACCAAAATGTTCCCTTCAGCCATTGAGGAAATCTGAAAAATGACCTCTAAAACAAGAGCTATATCTCTGTAATGGCTCACTTTATAAAGAAATTGCTTGCGATGAAGGTAAAGGGGCTAAAAACGGTTCTGGGTTTTCAACTGTTCGATCTGATTCAACATCGTTTTCCCAGAATCGCTCACGCAAAAACGTGACTCTGGGGGAATTACGGGGTAGTCTTCTCTGGCAATAATGACACCAACACTAACTCTGAACACCAGGGGGTTTGAATTCACCCTACAGGAGCTAGGAGAGATCATACAGTGAGCCGGGCTAAGGGGCAAGGGTTTGAACAGAGTGGGCTCAGAGATTTTCCCAAGAATCAATAGAGGTAACTCGGCAAGGATGCAAGCATTAATGCCAAAGTACAACCACCGGTTATCATAGCTATTCAACCCACTATTCCATAGTTCAATAGTCATATCAATTGGTCAATCAATGAAAACAATGGTGAGTGTATAATCCAATGCGCAATCAACATTGTGCCAAAGTTATAAGCCATAAATCATTCCAATTGAAACCAAAACCAAATATTAACCATGCGCCAATGTGTATTCATATAATCAACCAATCAATAGTTATGAAAACATTAACATAGGTATTATATTAAAAGATATGTATGAAAGATTTAAACATAATACCCATATTTCTTATGAAACTAAAGGTTGA
>JASDQU010301702.1:0-11481 GCA_032191745.1 Picea mariana
ATTCCATTAGTTGTAATTATACCTCCTAGTCTCCTATATATACCAAGGAGACATTTTCATTTGGAATCATCTTGTACTTGAACATTTATGTGGGGTAAAAGGAGATTGCCCCCTTGAAGAGGCTTATTATCTGAAATTCTCTCTTTTTAAAGGCGTTGAGTACTTATTCTGAGGTTTTTCTATGTTATATTGATATTTGGTTCTTAACAAAGCAAAGAGACTTTGCGCCACATCACCTCCAAATGATCCCATTGGGATACCAAGATATCCAAGTAAACTAATATGTCAAATTGAAAAGGACTACATTGTTCCTTCTAACATGAGTCCACAATCAATGGAATAGAGATATCTCCAACCACCACCTTAGTGCTTTTTGACGTTGTCCCCATGAAGCACATCGGTCTCCCCTAGCATGTTGTTAGCAGGAGAATGAGAATAAGGCTAACTTGTTTTGGCTTTGAGAATGCTTGAAACCTTTACCACCTCCTTCGCATTAAGAGACTTATCAAAGACCAAAGCCTCTGAAACTTTAGCTCCTAAAAAATTCTTGCTAAACGACCTACCACAATTATCCAAGACATTTCCCACATGATGGCACCACACACATTTGAATGGAAAGTTCACATAGTCTAATGTTTGAATGTAAGTCCTCTCACCTAACTTAATATTGATATCTAAATCAACCAGTATATGGGACATTGATCTCTCATTACTCAACTTGTAACTTTCATCCTTCGAGCTGAATACCCTAAGGGAATCCTTTATAACTTTAAGACCTGCATCAGAACAAAATTACAGCGGAAGGTTTATAAGTTTTACCCAAGTCAACATGCTAGATTCAGTTGCTTCCCTCACAACAAATAATAGATTCTAAGCTTGAAGGGTAAGTAGAATCCACTCCATATACTACTGGTTTCAAAAAATCCTTCGTGCATCCTCCCTAGATCTAAATACTAACCATAAGTAGCCATGAGTGAGGAAATGGGTAATAGGAGCATACCCTAGAACCAAATTCCATTCGTCTTGCATCCAAGAATTCATATTTTCCCTTGAGATTCTTCACCTAATGAATTTCTCCACAATGGTCCGACCATCCAAATATGAAATCTCACAAACTTGTAAATCCTCCCCAATCACTAAAGAAACTCCTCCACCTTTAGATTTAATTACCTTCCTCTTCTTTTGGCTTGAATATGCCTCTTCCTTATGGATTTCTCACCCTTCCAACTCCTCAAGCCCCAAACTACCGCCAATGAACCCAAAACCTTCCAACTGTTATGTGGAAACAACCTTTGATGCAAGAATACCAACAAGAATTTGGCCCGAATAAGTAAGTAGATGAGAATTTTTTTCTCCTTTCTATCCATGAGTTAAGTCAAGAGCCTCCATATCACAAGAATAAAAGGGGATCACAGTGGATGACTGACTACAACCCACCGCATGTCACTTAGAGATAAGGAGAAGATCTGAGGAGACAGGAACAAAGACCCCATCTTAAATCATGCAAACCAGAGAGACATGAGTCAAACTTACAATCTCAGGACATGTCACAAGTACATCTGGAACACTTTCATATGCATCATGGCCAACAAAAATCATGTCTTCAGACATAGAGTCCTCTGAACAGTCAACAAGATGCAACGCGCCTTTTATGTCATTCTTCATGCACCCTTCCTCCATTGGTCGTATCACTTGCTCTGACTAATATGGCATCAAAAAATATTATCTCTAGTTACTTTAACCCAAGAATCTTAAACCTGAAACCATCTCCTTCCATCCAAAACCTCGTATGCAAAAACCCTATCCCCTCCATAATTACAATCAATCTAATTATTAAAAGAAGTATAGAATATTGATTAGTTGGCATAGATAGGGGTACTCCCTTATATGAGGTCCAAATTAGACTTCACACCATTTGGAGTAGGAGTCACATATGGATTATGGGGGGGCTTCCATTGTTGGTATGAGGGTTGAATGAATGGTTGATGAAATGAGGGAATGTAATGTATACAGATGTAAACTATACTAAATGAATAAAATAAAACTACTCTATCATATCCTAGCTAGGAGCAACAAATCTAATGAATGAAAAGATAAAAATGCCTCCAATCCCTGCATACAATCCTTTATTCAGATAGTTATTAAAAGGACAAGGATTGTTAACACATACATAAAAAAAAATGTATGCAAAGAAAATCCTATTGCATTAACTCATTTATGCCCACCCATTCATCATATCAGAACATTAATAAAAGAGAAGAGAAAATATTGTAAAAGGACATACATCAATGCAAGAAAATTATATTCATGAAAATGTAATCTTACATCATTTCACATTAACTAGACATTCACTGGAAATAATTCACATCCAAAAGTTATCAAGAAAAAATGATTTTCTCTATGTCAAAATGGCCATGAGGGCTTCTCACTATTACTTAAAAAAAAAAAACAGTTCTCCCAAAAATTACAAAGTTGAATATCCCTTTCAAAATGGGTTCTCTCTGTTTTATATAACTTAGTTTGATAACTACTTCTTGGGACTTCTTGAATTCCCAAGTAATAGTTACGAAACTCTTCATCTTCCCTATTTTTGTTTCTTTCTATTTTTCAAAAAAAAATTACAATATGCAATTATCAAATTCAAATTTATCCTAAGAATCTCCTTTATCTTTAACTCTAATATAGGCAGCCCATGCTTCATGATATCCTGAAATGGAAATTATCCTGCAATACTGTAGAGACTCTAAGCAAACTTCATGGGCTGTTGTGTTTTTGGAGAGGTTCTTCATGTCTCTCCTCGAGTTGTCTATGAAATATTGAATCATATTTTAAGCTCTCGTTGGATTTATGAGATGATCTTCCATCAAGGCATTGGTTACTCTGAGTGGGGTTCTGATATCCATTTCTCTAGCTTGCATGTTCACCTCTAAGTTTGTGTGAACCTATTCATCTGATTTTGGTTGGCCTAGATCTCCAATTCGAGGTAGATGACATTTTATGATCAAGATAATGGTTTTCTTGTGTATTTTAGCACATATCCCAAGTGCATTTTTTATATCCTTCTCTAAATTTTCCCATGCTTGCTAACATTTATCAAGGGCAACTTAATTTAGCTCGCCTTTCCAATTGGTTATCTGTGGTAAAACTTTCAGGGCATTGTGATTGTGATCTTATTCCCATTGCTTCATCTCATCTATACCTGATCTCATTCCAATTAATTCCATGTTCTTGGTCTGAGATTTATCTAGTTGTGCCATGATATGGGAGGATTTCTTCTAGAAACTTTGTATTCCATCATAGATTTCTTTAGCTAGACCGCATATCTGTTTTCTCACTGCTTCAACACTTATTTTGAATTCTTGGATACTGGTTTTTTCATCTTTGTAAAAAATCACTTCTTCCTCCAAGGTCCTTATTTTCTCCTTGTACTCCTTGATTTCCTGCATCACGACCTTTAAGTTTGTTTCTTATGCCTGTGTAAAAGATACTCCAACTGAACTGATCACTAGGGGATCATCTGTAATATTCTCCACTACAACTTTCTCCATTCTAACCAAAAGTGGGGCTACTCCAACAACATAGTAACCCTTTGATTTTCAGTTGTATGATTTTTCCTGACTCTTTGTCGAATCTAAAAGAGTTCAAGTTGGATACCTTTCAATCTTTTGGCAGTTTGTATACCCCCAACCCCAAATCCTCCAATGGGAAATGTCCTCCAATTAGGGGTATATCCAAGGATGATCCTGAGATATCAATATCCATAGGATCTTAGATTTTTTCCTCCTCTTGTTTTTATCTCTGCTTCCTCTCTTCTCTTTTGTGTTTCTTGTTCAGTTGCAACTTTTGATTCTTTCTTTCTTTGTTCTTTTATTGTTGCAGCTATTGTTGTTGTTTCTTTGTATTCTTTCCTCTTTTGCTCAAATTATTTTTTCTCCTTCATCTTTTTCTCAGTTCTTGTTGTTGTCGATTCTTCTTCTTCCTTATTTCATTCAGTCTCAACCTTCTCTTTATTTTTTGCCTCTAACCTCTTCTTTCTTTCCTCCTCTATAGATCTAGCTCTTCGTTCATCTTGTATTCTACCTCCATGTTGGGAGTTGCAACTTCTTCTAAAAATTACTTCATCATATGTTTTTTCTCTTCGATTGATCTCTTCTTCCTCCCAGGTTTCAGATTCATAACTCCACCTATACTTGTAGCTCTGACAATGTGTGCTAATGTATTTTTTAAGGGTCGTGCCTATGGAGCCTTTCCTCACCAAAGTTGTAACATCCCGCTCTTGCGAGCACATGTTATCGACTTATTCTTTGAGGAAACTTGCATGCAAGTGATCTGGTTATAGTACATGGTTATATATTTCGCTTATGGATTTTTATGATGATGTTGATGGTTGTGATTTAATGTTAATTTATATATATGTATTGACATATGCTATTGACGAGTTTCCCTTGAGTGTGCAAGACACTTGATAGATTATGGATGTCGATGGCATCAATGGACCTCCTTGGACTCCAGATTGAGTCAGGGAGTGGATTGTATTTATTTTAGTATTTCATTTATCCATATGTGACATATGATCGATTATAGTATGAATTTGTATATGGATCGTTGACAGTGTTTCGTTGATGGATGCAAGATGACGATTTCTTGCTAATCTACCTCACATAAGGAGTAAATGGGCCATGCACATAGACCAGATATTGAGGGAGAGGTGTGGCACTATCCCTGTCACAACCTACTAGCACTACCACCATGACTTGAATTGTAGGTTAACGATTACCTGGTTCGAGAGGTCCACGATGTCATGAGGGCAGACTGAGATAGTCCCTCATGAAGATTTCTAAGGGGTGCTCAATAAGGAAGGGTCCTTATTCCTTAGAAGCCCTTAGTCTCTCATGAGTTTGCCCGAATGGAGTGTTGACTCCAGGGGTTGGACAACTACCAAAACCAGTCAAAAGGCGAGTGGCACCCTTGGAGCACGGGAGTGCATCTTGAAGGGCACGTCGTGTGATTTAAAAAGAAACTTGAGTCAACAAATCTAGGTGCCTAGAAAACGATAAATTAACTTGACATTGTCAGATTTAAAATAATTAATTAACGAGTAAATTATTAATTATAAATCCTTATAAGAGTCTAAGCCTTTTCAAATAAAATTTAATTAATATTAAGTCTGAGTTTTGTAAAGAGGCTAAACTAGAATTAATAACTAAATCAAAAGGGGAATTAGGTAAATAAATACAAGAATTAAGTAAAATGAAGTAATTATAATGATTTGATTTAAGGCACATATGTGTAATAAAATATTAAAAGGGAGTTTTTAAAATAAGAAAGAAACAAAGAGGAGAGAATGTGTACGCATAGAAAGGAATCTAGAGTCTAGTTAACACCAGTCTAACTAAAGAAGAATCTTGTTTTAACCCAACTCTAATTTAGTAAGGCGTCAGTCATTAATTGGAAACAAGGGGAATAAAGAGACAACTTGGAGTGATTTAAGGAGCGCTTTTAGGAAGGGCGAGGGAGATTGAATTTAATTAAAAAAAATGTGGAATTACTTGTGCAACTTAGGGAAAGAATTAGAAGTGTAAGGGGGGGATAATTCTAATTTATCTAAAAAAAAAAAAAAGTGAATTAATTGTGCAAGTGGGGTGTTGTCATTAAGGAAACTCCTCTAAATAAAATGGAAAAGATGGGAAAGGACGACACATTGGTTATGGGTAAAGTTATGATGCAAAATTTTTGACTGGTTTTACTTGTGAGAGTTGGGATACCCAGCTTGAGAGAGAGTGGTGGCTCTACCTTGCGAGGCAAGCTCAGAGATAGAGTATTTTTATGTTTGTGTGCATGACCCCTTTGCGGCTCGGGGGGCTGAGGGGGAAGAAGAGTACCCTAGCGTTGGCTAGGAGGTACTGGTGAAGTCTTGATTAGCATCCGAGGAAGATGGGTGGCGCACAATCTTAGTATCCAATTGAATATCATTCTCATCATCTATTTCTTCAGCTATGGTATTTGATGCATGCATTTTTATTGTTTAATAAGATCTAGTTGTGTATTGATTTCGTATGAACTGTTTTCCAAATGTGTACACTACGGTTGACAAATTCAATGTATGTAATAGGAAATAGTTGATTATGTCGTATGACATTTCAGATAATGTGGAAAATCATTAAAATAAAATGGTACAGTATATTGATGTTAAAATCCCCACTCTGTATTATTATCTGTTATTTCATTATGATTCGCACAGAAAAACCAATTATGTACATTGAGTCGTTATCCTTAACGCTTACATGGTGAGGCTTTAGTTAAGAATGTGGACCTGCTATCCCTTTTTAAAATACACTATTGTATAGGCGTCTCTCCAATATCGAGTAGTTCCTTCAGGTCGATACCGAGCAAGATCAACATTTTTACTATTGAAATTCGGAGCCTTACCCGAATGAAACTCTGTAATTGAATTTAAAGAAGAATACGTGTCCCTGTCGTTTTTATGTTTTAATTACGTCAAGGTCACTCTGTCCCTTCAGTTAACCTGGTGTTAGATTAGAGTCTTGAAGAACGAACTTAATTGTTGTTGAGTTGTTTGTTCGGCCTGGTGCACCCCAACAATGCAACACAAATGTTGGTGAATTATTGATTGAATTCCTCTATCGTGGGTGTATCAGCGGTGCTTATGATTTTGTAAGTCGCTAGGGTTCGTATTTTAGTGCGTTATGTTTCCTTTCTATTCTCTATGGATTCCCTTGTGTATTTGATCCCTTGGGACCCTTTTAAGCATAAGAAGAGTTGTTAGGGATCTGAACTTACCTCGGGTACAATTTTTGGCTTGATTGTCTAGGCACCCACACCCCAGTGAGTTCAATTCGCCCCTCTGTGCAATCACACACTTACAGGCTTTTGAAATCCCTCCTTGTACCAATGCGCCCTTCCCCATTGCTCATCATTTGACAAAGATCATCTTCCTGCGATTGATGAGGCTTCATATGTAGCATTTCCTTCCAGAGATTCTTCGAGAGAGAGAGAATTAATCGTGCTCCCTCTCCCTTGGCGATTTTTCTTCCTTTAAAGTTTTTCCAAGCGCCTGGAATGTGTCCACTATCCAGTAGAAAATTATCTCTTGCATTGTCTTGATTCTTCCAGTTTCAAGAGAAAGTCTTCATGTAGCGAACCTTACTCAGAGTACATTCTCAGCGATTCATTTGAACTCTCTCATTAGGGTGAATTTTCCTCCTGCGCTTAGAGGAACACTTCTTGTATCATTTTTCCTAGTGTAGTTTTTGTAGCGAATTTCCATGCCCTTGCAATTCATTTCAACAACTTTCAACGAATTTCCTAGGCTCTAGCAAATCGTTAGCATCTGCCAATGAATTACTTGGGTTCCTTGCAACCTTGATTGACTGCTCTTACAGTCACGATTTTCCTTTACAAGTTTCCAGTGATTACCCTGGGCTCTCTGCAATCGTTCAGAGGATGCCAACGATCCCTCCTTTCCCAGACTGCATACCCTTGCGTTTTAATTAATATGGAAATCCCTTCCAGAGATTGTCTCCTTGTTATTTTTCACACCGACTTACACTGTGCGTTGATCAAGATTGCCTTAAATCTTAGCGTATCAACGAGATCACTTATCCACCCTAACTATAGATTGAAATAAATTTTCCTTTATTTCCCTTACTTAAAGTTATGACAGCTAGCATTTAATTCCTTAATTGAAATTAAATATGGATTAGCCTTCTTAGTCCCATAATGGTTTGGTGATTGGTTGAATTCCCAATGTTTTAATTTTTTATTGATTTGAATTTCCCTTAAGTTCTTTTAAATGGGCATATTTTAGGAGTAATGATGTGTAGCCCACCTATTTCAATAAGACAAACTCCTTTTAATAATATATTATTTTTTATGTATGGGAACTCCTGAGTTTAGACATCCTAGTTTGGTTGTCTAGTTCCTTACTTATATTGACTCTTAACTGTTGGAGAATTTACTCTTGTGAGTGGATTCATGTAACTCTTTTAGAACAAGCAAGGGAAACTTTAGGGGCATATATATATTACACCACATTTTATTACACCATGATGCAATGTTTATTAACATCCTATCTAGTGTGAATTGTAATAACTCCTCCCAATGTGTACATGGCTTAAGATGATCAGCTTGACTTATCATCACATATATTAAAATTGGGACATCGTGATCTTGTATGGAATAAAGTAAATGTTTTTATTTTAATGACGTTAACAGATGATATTAATAGTTCAATAATAATGTATTTATTAGATGAACATGGTTAGAATTAGATCTCTTCTGACACTAAGTTTATATTGCTCTTACAATTCTCGCTAATCTTTATGTAATTTCATCTTACCCAGTCACTTCCATTATAGCTCGAAGATCTCTAAGTATGATAAAATATCATGTTGCCTCTTGATTAAGTGATGATTGAGAAGGATGATCTAGTTATTGTGGTTTATGTTGGATTGTTTCATGTTGGCAATTGCGTCAGTTGATGTGATGTATGATTGGTTATAAGACTATATTTATTTTGCATCATGAAACAAAATTGATGATTACTCTTGCGCCATGAAAATAAAGTTGATGATTGTTCTTGCGCCATGAAATTAAAGTTGATGTATGATTGATTAAATAATAGATTTTCTTACACCATTAAAATGAGGTTGATGTAAGATTGATTGAGTAATTAGATTATCTTGCGCCATGAATAATGTTGATGTATGACTGATAAATATAGACTAGAGTATGAGTTGTGATTGATTAAGGGAACTAGACACCTCCTTGTTCCTTAGAACAGTCGCCATCCCTGAGACCTTAAGTGGTCAAAATCAATCAGATGAATCCCAAGCTTGAGCGTTGCTTATGTGTCCTAGAGGTCCTAACCATGCAGGATAGTTTGGGCGGGTAGTTATTTAATATTCAATGACATAGTTGATCATTATTTATATTTTTCTTTAGTTGATTTTAATGTGTTGAACTGTGTCACTATTTATGTTTATGTGTTGATCACGTGTCGCTATTATTATTATGTTAATGCGTTTGATTTGTGTCATTATTGATTACAATGATGTGTTTCTTTTAATGCTATCAAATTATGTTGTGACGATTTAAAGCCCATTGCGAAAAAAAAAAAAATATTTCCCTTCTGTACACAGCTATTCGTTGTCGTAATGGAGGGACGTTACAAAAGTGAAAAGAGGATAAGGTCTCAACTTATGTTTGGGCCTCCTTAACATTCTTGAAAGAGTAGGTACCAACCCATAGTGACAACTGTGGTCGGATCATTTTCTTGTCCCTGTTCAAAGCTACACCTACTCCATGTATCACAATTTGGTAGGTTATCTCTTGAAAAACCATCTTGTTGGGAACAAATTTAGGAGGCATATGAGGGGCTTTGGTGTCCCCATAGACTTTAATATGTGTGCCATATTCAAGTAGATACCCTACTCCTACTCTCCCTATGATGGCTTAGGATTTGCTTGACATGCAGAGTGTAGGTGCACATAATAGTAGTTGGAATAAGGGAATTAGGAAATGGTCACAAATTCACTAATACCACGAGGGTGTCATGTTTTTTACCAATATCTTATCATGTTCATTAATAAATGGGGTTTTTTAATTATAAAAAAAAATCAATATATTGTAGGTATTGGGGGGGATGTGGGGTATCCATGGATTTATAGGTATCAGGGGGTATAAAAAGGGGTATCTAGTGAAAATAGTGGTTTATTTTATGGTATAGATGTGTTGGGAGGAGGGTTCAACAAAAGGAATTTGGGAGATATTTACCAATATTTAGTGAAATTAGGGGTATTGTTTAATATCCCACGAACGAAGGTGTTATGTCACAGTTTCATAGAGTAAATACCTCATGACTAATACTTAGAACAATATTTATGTTCCCGAAGAATTTTGCAGTAAACATGGATGAGAGAGTCACTTGGATTCCAGGACCAACCCATCTCTAGGTATGCATGAACCACTACAAGGAAAACACCTTGTAGTGGAGGTTTTTAGTGTTACAAGATTTGAAAAAAAATTCAAAAAAAACTCCGCTATTTGAAGCAAAGGTTTTAACAGATGTTCCATATAACTAAATTTTTTTGGGTGGACAAAGGTTATAACAGAGTTTTTTTTCAGGTGCTTTTATTATTAAAATGCATTGGTGCACTCTTAACCAACCTACCCTAGTGTGTTCATATAAGACAAACGAACTGGTGAGCTTATAATTATTATGCGCCAATTTTGCCTTTTTTGTTGTATACAGAGCATTGATGCTCTTATAATTTCTCAAGCACCGGTGCTTTTTAGTTTTTGTACACCCCAGTGTGTTTAAATTGGAGTGTGCATCAGTGCATTTAAGTTATCCTATGCCCCAGTGTGTTTAAGTTATCTAATGATCTGGTGTCTTTAAGATAGAGTGTGCCCCGAAGCTTGTATAATTAGTATGTACCAATGTATGTATTACCATGTGCACCGAAGAGTAGTGAAATTTCAAATATTCTAGGTGAAATGTCAATGCCATTATTTTTACTAAGCACCAGTGTGTATATTATACCTAAAGCACTAGTGCATACATTATATTTAGAGACTCGGTGCATATACTAAAATTAAAGCATTGTGTACATTATATTTAGAGCCCTGGTGCGTATACTAAACTTAAAACATTGGTGCATACATTATATTTAGAGCCTCGATGCGTACTTTAAACATGGGCATTGTAAAATTTTGAAACGATAAATATTATTGTATGTTATGTCATTTACAGAACATTGTTTTTCCTCAATAGTTCGCACCAATGCATTTGTATAATTAATGGGCACCGCTACGTATGACTCCTAAAAACACATTGTTTTCTATATTATAGCATGTACCATCTAGTGAGTTCATAAAAATATAGTGCACTGATATGTATATATTTTAATTAATTGTTTTTTTTACAAATTTTCAATTAATCATATCAAAATCAAATATTTTTTATAATAATATTGTTTTGTATTTTTGTTATCACATTTTGATATAATGATTCAATTAATGTGTTATCTAATGAATTACACCTATGTTATTTGTAACAATGTAAATCATCCACATAATAATTATTCAACAATGAAACATTTTACAACATTTGATAATGCAATAAAATAAGAAACCCATTTTATTATATGTGAATAAAATACCCATTGTCATACAAAAAGGGACAACGTAAAGGTCCACAATAATCAAATTGCAACCAATACGTAATTGTAACACTTATTGGTAACATGTCCTCATGCAATTGGGATAATATGTCGAGTACATTAAACAAAATCCTTGATATACAAATATTCTAAAACATACAAGTTGCAATAACATTCAATTATATTGATTGTCATTCATCACTTGAATTGTTTTCATCACTCTAGTTGCATGCATGCCTCATTTCTTCATCATTTGTAGGTGATATTGTACTTTGGTTATTTAACCTATTTTTTTTTT
>JASDQU010301703.1:0-10374 GCA_032191745.1 Picea mariana
GTCTTCTACCCTCATGCTGGTAGCCATTCTTTCTTGTAGAAGAAACCCTATCCCTCCGGGTTATAGAAATAATAAAAAAATCAAATTACTTCGATCTGAAAACTGAACTCACCAAAAGATGCGCTGGACTGAGGCGAGTAGCCTGGTGTGTTTAGAAAATCCAACTTTTACCCCTCCAAACTTGATCTGCAGATTTCTGGATTGGTGCTTCTGGTTTTCTGGTACTTCTGGTACACTGGTGAATTGGTACTTCTGGTTTTCTGGTACTTTGTGAAAACTAGGGTTTCACTTTCCAGGAGATTTAGCCACTGAAAAAGTGTGCCGAGGATGCCAAAATGTTCCTTGAGGTAGGGCACACCTTTCTAGATGGTTTTGACGCTGAAAACCTTCTTTAATAAAAAGCCCTAATTTTCATGTACGACAACAATGACGTTTTTCTTCTTCCCGTGAAAGATACTCTCTTCAGGTTAGCTCTGATACCATGTTAAAGTTTCTGCTATTATTAGGTTACTTTCAATTTACTAGATAACAATAGCAAAGACAGGATCACTGAGAGAGACACAATCACAAGAGTACACAAGCATTTATTTTGGGAAACCCTCAAGGGGAAGAAAACCCAGCAAAACTTCCTTAATATAGATAGCCAATACAATGCCAAGATAATGAACTAGACAACAAAGAATATCCAACACTGAGCAACACACCTCTCTCTCTTCCTTCTTCCGGCAACCGACAACTGCAGCTTCCTTCAAAACTTGCGCACTAGATGAGTGAGCTGAGTGTGTGTCTAAATGAGGTGTTGGCCTCTCTTATTTATACAATTCTGGCACGTGTGGAAGTCTCTTCACTGGCAGGGCCGACTTCTTCTTCTGGGTGGTTATAACCACCTTTAATAAATTCTAGGGCCTCTTTAATATATTCTGGGGCCGACTTCTTATTTAGCCTATTACAATTAGGGTTTGACCAATCCACAAAAGGGGATTTGGTCATTTACAATACCTGACATGATCAATCCACAAAAGGGGATTGATCTAATCAATAATAAATATATATTTTATCTTTATCCACAAAAGGGGATAAGAATATTCTTTGCAGTTACACAATATTTTAACACTTAGGGGGATTAGATGTGAATTTGTAGCAATCCTAAGCTATGTGACTACCCCAAGTCCTTATCCCCTCAACCAAGAGGAAGTGCTGGGTGCTCAATAAGAAGAAAAACAAGGTTCTTCCCTAGCTCCACAGGTCAAATCCAAGATGCTTGGGTGCTCAAGAAGGAGGACACGTAGTGCCGTGAAACCGTCCCCGGCTTCAACCCCTTCTAGCCTCTCAAGTCATCCATTTTTAATGGTTAAAACAATAATGGATTGGGTGTGTAATGTTCCCAAGCCAAGATGCAAGGAACATCACGGTTTTGGGTGTCTTTTAAACTTTTGCTGGTTGTGGTATTTCATCAAACACTTCGCTGACCTACTTGTTTAGATATGTTTACTTGCTGAATGGCCTCTTGATTTCGACCTTAGGGTTTACTGATGTGTTTATATGAGTGTTTGCAGCAATAAACAAGAAGATACAATCATGGACATACCTCAACCATATACAATATGATAGACAAGCCAAAACATCTCAAATCTGTTTTTATTCATGAAATAGAGAAACCTGCTACAATGAAGATGCCGATCTGGAATGCTCAACAGATGGCTAAGAAGATAGACAATAGAGCTGCTACAAAATGCTCCAATATAAGACTACAATAAGCCTCCAAAGGCTGGATACACAATGAAGACTGAATGCAAGTAGATCTGGGCCGTAAGAATGCTAAAACCCCCAAGTTGGAAGGTGCCATGCCCTACTGGATAGCTGAAGCTCCTCTACAATTCGGCCCTGCTGCCAAATGTGTCCAATCATCTCAAGAAAGATGCCAAACAATAGATCGGGTGATGGCACGAACAACCCAGGTGCCCGAATCTCCAAGATCTCCCTCAAACCCTATGGATCTGAATCTCCTCCAAGATATGGTGCACCCCCCTGAATGCCTGAAACCCTAGATAAATCGGCCTCACTCCTGGATGCCTCCAAATGCTCCACAAAACCGCTAGAATGATAGATCGGGGCTTGGTTACCTCCCTGGTGAAGTACCAAGCGAAATGGTGAAGATCTGAGCTAGCAAATGACTGAAACCAATTTCTGAAGTTTGCTCCTCACCTTCTGTTGACCGCCTCTCCAACATAGGTGGTCAACTCCATGTGCCATGAAGAGATGCATCATCAGATGCAAATTTGTCGAAGACTTTGGTTCTACAGGGCATTGTTTGGCCCCAACACTTCTTTTTGTAACTGGAATTTCCGCACCCCTACGTGGGTTAATAATGTAATAGGTCTGCATGAGTCATGTTTAGGTGAGTTACCTTGGGATCAGTTCACTGGGAGAGTTCCTTTCACCGAGGGTTTTTTATTCTCAGGTTATCAATTGGGCTTTTTAGCCTTATTGATTTCCCTTGAGTTTTTCCCTCACACTTGCAATAATTCCTCCAAAGTGGTGAACGACGTTCTAGTGGGCTTATCTTCTGGTAACTATAATAGGGAATCATTGTAAATGACCATGCAAGACATCTTAGAAAGTTTCGCGGAATTCTGTCAAGTCTAGTATAGTTTTTTTTAATTAATTAATTTTTAATTAGATTTCCCTAAGTTTGGAGGTTTAATTATTTAATTAATTAATTATTTTTGAGCAAAAATTGTAAAAACTTAGTCCTTGGACTTTTGATAGGGGTATTTGTGCTCAAAAAAAATGGAATAGCATCCCCCACATCCATGGACCAAGTTTCAGCTCAGTGGGACAACTTTTGTCATGGGTTTGTCCACCCGGAGTGTCAGTCAGTCTAAAACAACAATTTTAATTGCTAAAGTCCAAACATGGCAAAATTGTAAAAATGTAATAATGAGTTAAAAGGATGTTTAATGATGGATTTAAGTTAGAGAGAGACTCCCTAAGCCTAACCTAACCACCCAACCTTTTTCAGACCTTTTCTACCCTCTCCCCCTCTTACCCTCTTTGAAAGGTGACGCCCTAGGGGGAAATGACGCCCTCCTTTAGGAGAGAGACGTGGCATCCTTGTTTTAATTGGTGGGAGGCTCCTCCCATTGGTTGGTATGCTCCTCCTCACCTCCACGTCCCTCCTTGCCTCATCCCAACACCCTCTCCCTCATCTCTCACCCTCCATCCTTTCCCTCATCCCAAAAAGTTACGCCCTCCTAGGAGAAGTGCGCCCTCCTCCATCTAGAAACTTCCCAAATAATTTTTTAAAAAATTATTTGAACCCTTTCACCTTCCTTGGCATCAATCCCAAGGCCTCCCACACCCGTTTTGCTTGATCCCAACATTTCCCACTCTTTCTAAACCCTAGATCTAGGATCCAAACCCTAGATGGTGCGCCCTAGCCTTGGGATCTACTCTATTGCTTAGTGGTGGACACTTGGCATTGATCTAAGAGGGGTAGGTTTGCCTCTCCAAATATAAATAGATCCCTCTCCTCACTCCCAATTCACCATATCCTTAGCTAATGTTATGCTACTTGATCTCTCTCTCTCTCTCTCTCTCTTTCTTTCATCATTTTCATTCTCTAGCTCTTAGGGTTTTGGAGATAGTTTTCTCTAAGATCCCCTTCTTGAGTAATAAAGAGAAAATCTTTGGAGGATTATTGGAAGAGCTATGCACATGCTTTTTCTTTCCATACACATGAGGTAAAGTTGTTCAAATTTTTGTGGTGATTGCATCCATTTGATCCTAAGGTAAAATGTTATTTGGGTAGATCTAGTAATGCACATGCTTGTAGATCTATATATCTTGTTATGCTAGATAGGATTGAAATGCCATCTTGTTAGTATATGCAACATATTATCTCTTGTATGCACATCACCTCTTGAGTTTTGCAGGTTTAGCTTCAAGGGTTTCATTGGGAACACCTCAAGCAAGAAGGCTCCCTTGAGACACATACAAACTCCATTCCTTTCTCACTCTTACTCTTCTTCTATATTGCTGTTCATTTCCATATATATTTCAGCTAGTTTAACTTAGCAAGATAGGTCATTTTTATCAAATATTATAAATTTTTCTTAAGAAAAATTTTTGCCCTAAAAAGACAAAAGTTTTTCTTCACTCTTTTGGTTGTGTGTAGCATTTCCAGAAAGGATACCTTGCTGGTTTTTGCAGGTTCAGATCTGGTTGAGAGGGTTTTTGGCTACCCAAAGGCATCCACACAACACTCAAAGACCCCCCAAAGGGATTGGTAGCTATTTCTCAACCTCCTTCTTCAATTTTTAAGCATTTTTTGTTCATTTCTTCTCCTTCTTTCTTGCTTTTAGTGGCTCATAGTTGTGGGAGAAGGAGTGGTATGGCCTCCTCCCACGTGTGAGCCTTGGGGTAGCTAGGGCTTAGCGTAGATCTTTCTTTTTTGCATTTCTCTTGCCCTTTTTAGCCTAGGACGTGGGGTTTGGGGTTTGCTTGGTTTGCTTGCTTCATGTCTTTTTCCTTGCTTCATTCTCTTGCTTGCTTGCCTCTCTCTTTTCCTCAATATTTCCTAAAGATTAAGCAAGCTAATTAATTGCCTACCTATTGGGAGAGGAATACCCCAAAGGTAAGGTTAGGGTTTTAATATGTGATTGTGATCTAAGTGCTTAATGTTATAAAATATTCTAGATCTAGATCTCATACATGGTTAATCCTTAGCTTAAGCCTATTGGGCATAATAACTTAACTAGATCTATTTGCATGCTTCAAGCTCTTCAAAGTTTAAATCTTTCTCCTAGATGCTTAGACCCATAACTCTAAATGCTTAAGTGCTTCAATAAGTGAATGGTGTTTTTTTATGCTATGATCTATTAAGGCCATTTGCCACATGTTTGAAGTAATCTCATTTATAAGTTGATAGTGTAGGCAAACACTTAAATCTTTTTCTTTCTCACACTTAATGCTCATATCTAAATGCTCTTAATCATAAGATAAGTGTGATTGTCCTTCATTTCTTGGTTGGCAAGTTGTTCCTACCCTTGTAATTTCTTTCTCTACTTTGCAAGCTATCTATTTGTGCAAGTAAGTGATTTGCTCTCACATAGCATATATGTGTTAATGCCTTTCATTTCATAATCTTAAGCACACATTTTAGGCTGAAGTGAGTTTTGACCAAGTCACTAAATCACATTTTGAAAGTGTCATAAAATTTTTAGAACACTCTAAAACACTCCTAAAAGTCTACCTAATTCATATATTAACTTAATAGACTCTTTAGGGTACCTTAGACCACCATCTTCACCATCTAAAACAGGTATTGAGGAGGGCAACAGATGGTGATAGGCCGGGGATGGTCTTGTGGCACGAAGGAGTGTCCTTTCCGTAAAAACTCAATGCTTAGGGCTAAMTGTGACARCTAGGGTTAGCTTCGTTGCTATACTATCTTGAGCATCCAACAACCATTTGGCAATAGGAGGAGGAGGCTTTGGTGAAAGCTTAATTAAGGTAACTAAAACTTGATAAATCTTAATAAACCTTAATAATCCAACCTTGGGCTTAATCTAATAAATACTTTGAGGGTTTAATAACGAAGAGTGGGTATTCTTCATCTCCATAATACTTGTGCTTAAAACTCATAAATCTTATTTGTTGATGTATTGATGATGATCTCATAAATGTAATATGATGCTTTGATCTCCTTGTATCCTGCACACAAAATAATTAAAGTGGTTAGCTTGTCTGTTGTATTCTAGCATTTTTTGATTGTAAATCTTGTACTTAATATTTGATTCAATTATTCTTTTTGTAATCTACTTGTCACGAATCACCCCTTAACTTTAGTTGACCCCTTGCCCAATCTTAGGCACTAGTCTTAGTTTCCCTAGGAAAAGGTTTCTTTGACATACTAACCTTGCATTTTGCATTGCTGCCTTAGCATCTTAGGTTAGAATCCCCCCAAATTTTAACAAATTAAAACTAACTCTTAGAATTTAACTCTAAGACTAATCTAGAAACTAGGGACTACCCCCCTTGACTTCCCTAGGAGTGAGCCTAGACGGAAGAGGTTCCGGTCAAAGTGACAGCGTGGGCTGTGAACCTAGGCATTGTGCCTCCAAGGACACACTAAGTGAGCCGGACTTAGCTCACGTTTGCAAGTGTGTATTAGGACGACAACACCTCCAATTCGTCCCATGCATCTAATAAATCAAATGGCACTTGAAACTCCTCATGAATGGATTAGATCTGATGTCCAAGGCCTTGCAATGGAAACCCAGGTGATAAAATCTCCAAAAGCCCTGCCAATCACCTGCAATGAATCTCTCTCCAAGAATGGTGCGCCCCCCTTGTTGGAAACCCCCAATGGTGTGCCCTCCTTTTCTTCTTGTGCCTATGGCTGGTGTAGAACCCTCCTGCACTGATGTAGAACTGACTAGAATGGTGTGGGAGCATATTGCATCTCCGAGACCAAGCTTGGGACAAGCTAGGTGGAGTCTTTCACCACCAAATCGTCCTCTAGGGTTTGTTAAGTCAAAACCCTCAAAACCCCCAATGCTGGGCTCACTAGCTAAAARCCAGATATCAAATATGATCATACATGAATGAATGAGTAGAGGCCCTTGCCTTTCCTTTACACTTTTTGGCTCACCTTGTCCCTCCAAAGTGACTGTCATTTTATTAATATTTAATTAATTAATTAAATCATTTTAATTAATTAATTAACCTTTTTACCTCTGAAAAACTCCTTATCTCTCCTTGTAGCTTCCTTGGCCACTGAAAGTCACTTCTCAGCATCCCATCTTGTACTGTTGCTTCTCCCGATTCCAATGAGCTATTACACTGAGAGGTTCCTCCAAGTAATGTGCCCAAAATGACCTCTTCAGTGAATTCAATTAACTTATAGCTCAAAATAGTCAAAATCATGGAAATCGTCAGAATGCAATGGAACCAAAGCCAACCTGTGGGGAATGGCTCATAATGATGGAATATGATGAGCAATGCAAGATGGACCCCACAATGCCTCTCAATAACCCCTGTACTCGCTATAACATCCATCTGGCTACTCTGGTCATCATAAACCTCTGCATTGTGATGATGTCCCAAAGTGGAGACATTACAGGGTGCCTAATTAAACTAGCCACATAGTCCTGTGCCCTTTCTTGTTACCCAAGATCCACAAAGTGGCAAGGGGAGGGAATACAGGGCAAAGGTGGGGCACGATTTGGATTACTTTACAAGAAATAAAATCTAACTAGCCTTCACAATATTGCAAGGGTGGCAAAACCACTCACATGCAAGGTGTGGGCACAATTAAGTAATTGAAATAACTTGAAAATAAATGCAATAAACAACTAGCCACACAACTTTGCCTTAAGGACAAGTTGGGAAAAACAAATTAATTTAGGAACTTCACAACTATGGCACAATGTGGAGGACAAGCCTACCGATTTTGTGCCAAGGTGGGTGAAATAAATTGACAAGAAATAAAACAAGCTACACTAGCCACTCAACCTTCTCTTTATGGGAGAAGTGGGGCAAACAATCTTGAGAAAAAAAACAGAAAATTAACTTCTAAACTAGTCGACACGATTTTGCAAGGATGGCAAAGCCAAGCACAATGCAAGGTGTGGGAAAAATACTAAAACTAATTTACAAATTACAGATTCGGAAAGTAAAATAGAGAATGCAAGTCCAAGAGACTCTCTTGAGTTGCTTACAATGATTTAGAGAGTAAGAAAGGAAAAGGGGTTTGACACCACAACTCTTGGATGTTTCCTTGAGTTCCTTATGGCCAAAAACGGGCAGCACCTCTCCTTAAACTGGCGAAAACCTGCATGAAACAACAAGCTTTTCTTGCTGGAAAATGCTAAAAAAAGACTTGGAACAAGTTAGTTTATGTTAGCACATAAAACAAAAATTATTATGTAAAAATCTGAACTTGAAAAGGAAGATTAGATTTCAATATTAGAGAAGAGTAATGCTTGAAAATGAATGATAAATGGATGGAAATGATAACAGAAAATAAATGAATCTTTAGATGGTTGGACAAATGAAATTGCAGATTTAGAATCCACTCCTCCAAGCCTTTGGTAATCCGCAGATATGCAAATCCTTGCTACACAATGAGATAAGAATGTGAGTTTATCTAAATGGCTTGCAAAATACTTTCCAAACACAAGTAGAAACAACCGACAAAGACTTATAGCAATACTACTACAAATCAATTCCCAACAAAATACTTTGCTTGGGGTCTCCAAGTAGAACAATGCAAGGAAATACCAAAAAAATTGCAGCAATATTACCTCAATGAGAACACCATACAATAACACCAAGAACACTCTAAGAGACACCAAGAGATCCTCCAAAGCTTCACTTTTATTATCCACAAGATGTGGCTGCAAAGAATTGCAGCAAGATTACAAGGGAGAAGTTGGGAGGGGGCAAGAAAGAAAGAGGAGAAATTTGGATAGCATGCAGTTGTCCTGAGAATGGATGTCAAATGAGTAGGGGTGACTTTATTTTAAGGGAGGAGAGTAAGGGAGAACCCCCTTGCATGTTTTACAAGTGTCACTCAAAGAGGAGGGGGCTCCACTCAAGGGAGATGCACCATAGAGAAGGGGGGTGCACTTTAGGAGAGGGATCACATGACTTAGGGGGTGGATCCCCTTTTTCTCTTGTTGAAATATGTCACTAGACTCAAAGGGGGGCCCCCAAGGCTTGGGCCCCCTCTCCAACACTTAATTTCTTTCACTTGCCAAAGTTCAAGAAGAGGGGGGGGCACCCCTCTTGCTAGGTAAACTCACCAAGTGGTTGCAACTTGCCATGGGGGGGTCTTTTCTCACTTTAGAACACTTTCCTATCTTAGGAAAGACTTTAGAAAACATTTCCCCATCCCCTTCCATGACTTTAGTCACTTTTACAAAATTTGGCTTTTTTACCTTAGCCAATTGATTGCTGGTTTTTGACTGACTTGTACTCCTCATGGACTTGTCCACCTAGCAAAACTTGTCCAATCGAGCTGAAACTTGGTCCAAGGGTGTAGGGGGTCATAAGCCATTTGATTTGAGTACCCATACCACTATACAATATTCCCAAGGATCAAATTTTTACATTTTACATAAAAAATAATTAAAATTTCCAATTTACGGAAGATTTTAATTATTAAAAAATCCTATCAAAATTTAACGAAATTCCGTAATAATCTAGGAGATGCCTAGAATGGTCATTTACAACATCTCTAAACCTTAGCCAACCATTGGGCTCGATCATTAGAATGCCTTTCACCACTTTGGAGGATTATTTGAGTGAAAAAGTCAAGGATAATTAAAATCGCCGGTAAGCAAGATTAATTACCTGAGGAAAAAAAAACACTCGATGAAAGGACTTCCCTAATGATAAAGTCCTAGGCAATTAAATAAAAATTGACCCATACTAACATATTACATTATTATCCCACGTAGGGGAGCCGATATTCCGTGTACATAGAAAGAAGTGGTGGGGGAAAAATTGCCATGTTGAGCCACAAGTATTCAAACTTGTTGTACCGCAAGGTACATATCTTCATAGTACATGACGTTGACACCTAGTCGAAATAGGTGGTCAACATATGGTTCCACATGGGGATGTATGGTTGATCTTTTGGGAAGGAGAGCATGCGAGAACCTCAGAATCTGCAAAACAAAGTTCTCACCAATACCCAACTTAAGTACATGTGTGAGAAGAATAAACAATTATCAATAAATGAAATGATATTGACAATAACCACATAAATGAAATGACTATACAATGAACTAT
Organism: Picea mariana; assembly: GCA_032191745.1. NCBI lineage: Eukaryota > Viridiplantae > Streptophyta > Pinopsida > Pinales > Pinaceae > Picea > Picea mariana. The sequence goes on from JASDQU010301703.1 coordinate 9,802, forward strand.
ATACATAAAATAATAACAAAATTGAAAGAATCAATGGAAAAAGGTTAGAGATACGTTACAAAGGGTGCCCCTTTGGACACCAAGTTTCTCATCATTTGAAAAATAGCTTGAGTTGTTGTTGACCATTTCTTGGAATATTCATGGGCTCCCCATCCAAGTGGCTAAGGTGGAAAGAATTATGACCGACCACATTATGGATGTGGTAAGACCCCAGGTGTCTAGAAAGTCCTCGTCTGGGGTGAGTCGTTGAAGATCCTTTTCCAAGTTTTATCAACTTGGAGTTTTTCTTGGGAATGGACCACCCAAGCCACATGCGTCTTACTTTATTTAACCAAACTTTGAAGTTTGGCAAACCTTGTAAACTTTTGATAAATTATAACACCCTTGTAAACAACCCTGTTAGACTATAGCCAGGGCAGGAAAGGGGTAAACAGGGTTACTAGAGGTCACTCCAGGCAAGGGTATTATAATTTGAAAGTGACATTGAGCTAAAAGTGGCTAAAAGCGCTTTTAAGTCAACTTGAGCTAAAAATAGAGTCAACATCGAATTAGGGTTTCGGGCAGCTATAAGAG
>JASDQU010301707.1:0-13701 GCA_032191745.1 Picea mariana
AGGCGACAAGATCCCAGTTCAAACTATATTGCCAGAACTTGACGAGGAAGGAAAAATCATATTGGAGCCTGAAGCCATCACTGACACAAGAATTTGCCAACTGAGGAATAGATCCATTTCAGAGCATCTCCTTAAATGGAGGAAACTACCAGCTGAAGATTCCACTTGGGAAGATGAGTCTTTTATACAGAAGCATCCAGAGTTACTCAAGCATTGCGGATAATACTTGTCTCAAGGGGAGGGGCATGTTAAGCCTTAATATTGGCTCATTACCCCTTAATTGGAGCACATTATATTAGTAATGTTATTTTATTTATGTTGGATTTAGGCCATTAGTTGTAATTATACCTCTTAGTCTCCTATATATACCAAGGAGACATTTTCATTTTGAATCATCCTGTACTTGAACATTTAAGTGGGGTAAAAGGAGGTTGCCCCCTCGAAGAGGCTTATTATCTGAAATTATCTCTTTTTCAAGGCGTTGAGTACTTATTCTGGGGTTTTTCTATGCTATATTGATATTTGGATCTTAACAACTTGTTTTCCTCTGCATTTTACGGTTTCAACTTATTTCCTTATTGAATAGAAAACCAGTTTTATTGTATCTATGCTATTCTCTATTAAGCATCTGGCAATAATCTGTAGTCATTTCATTCTGCTCATAAAATCCGGATCACATTTTCACATAGATTTGTCTGAAGAGGCATCACCAAAAATATGTGTGGTCTCTGAATCAAAGAATATGCCACTCTATTCATTATTCCCTTTATGTCGGTAATCTTGAAATCGTACTCGCTAATAAATTCCGACCAACGCCTTTGTCATGCGTTCAAGTCGCTTTCCGTGAAAATGTGTTGTAAATCACAGTGGTTTGTTTTTAGTTCGAATTTCCATCCTATCAGGAAGTGTCTCCAAACTCTCAAGGAATATACGATGTCTAACAACTCCAAATTGTGCATCGCATAGTTCTCCTCATGCCTTCTCAACTTTCTCTATATGTAAGTGATTACTCGACCCTCTTGCATCAAGACTCTACCTAATCCTTCCTTGGATGCATTAGTGCATACCAATAAGTCCTTGTCCATGTCAAGGACCTTTATTATAGACATTGTCATCAAAATCTCCTTAAGCCTCCGAAATGCTACGCACATTTCTCGGTCCAAACAAAATTCTTGTTCTTCTTCTACAATTCTGTAATCGGATTTGTTATCTTCGAAAAACCCTCGACGAATTGATGATAATATACCACTAAACCCATGAAGCTACACACTTCTGGGAAATTCGTCGGTGCATGCCATTCCATGATAGCTTCTACCTTCATTGGATCCATAGCGATACCTTCACTGGATCCACAATGATACCTTCACCGGATATGACATGCCCTAAGTAATGAATATTCGATTGATAAAACGAGCATTTCAATAGTTTCCCATACAATTTGTTCTCTCGTAGAAAATGTAGTACCAAGCACAAGTGTTCGTCATGATCCTCCATAGTCCTAGAATAAATCAAAATATCGTAAATGAATACTTGGACAAACTTGTCCAAGTATTCATGGAACACCCCATTCATCAAACTCATAAATACCCTTGGGGAATTTGTCAGTCCAAACAAAAAAACAATAAACTCGTAATGTCCAAACCTTTTCTTAAAGGTGGTATTAGGAATGCCTTCCTCCTTGATCCGTAACTAGTGATACCCCGATCTCAAGTCGATTTTGAAAACATCATCGCACCCTTCATTTGATCAAAAATATCGTCAATCCTTGGAAACAAATATTGGTTCTTGATTGCTTCCTTGTTTAATTGATGGTAGTCAATGCAGAGTCTCCACGACCCATCCTTCTTTCTTATCAAAATAACAAGTGCACCCCATCGTGACACACTTGGATGTATAAGTCCTGGTTCCAACAACTCCTTCAATTGCATTTTCAACTCATGTAAATTCAGGGTCAACATCTGATAAGGCGTTCTTGCTATCAGTTTAGTTCCCGATTTTAGGTCGATGGTAAATTCCAATTCCCTCTCCGGCGGCAACCCTGGTTTTCTAGGCCTTCCACCATGCCCTTTTGTTTTAATGCAAGGGATGCAAGCTATATGCAATCCTTGCACATGTTCTTCCATAGTTGTAGGGAAGAGATGAACCTTAGGGAAACTCCCTGGTTCCTACATACAATCACACGTCTCTATCCCTCATCATCAACCAAGCTCAACTGTTTTGTCCTACAGTTGAGTATAGCCTCATGCGATTCCAACCAGTCCATACCGATCATGACGTCATAAGACCCTAAGATCGTGACGTACATGTTGGCCCTAGTGACAAACTCTCCCAGGTTAAGGCTACAACCTGTAACCTTCCCTCTAACCTTCTATTTGGCTCACGAAGTCATTTCTACAAAGCTAAACTCATCTTGTTCGACTTCCTTTACCTTAATTATTTTTAGCGCTGCACTAGAAATAAAACTCTCTATAGCACATAGATTTATCAAAATATTAATAGTTTGGTCAACGACAGTACCTGACATCTCGAGCACAGTCGACTGGTGCTCTTCCTGGTGGTTATTCACCACTGCATGAATCCGATGGGCCTTGCCCAAATCTCCCATGGTAGTGGGTCCAGTTGATCCGACTTCTTTGGCTCTCTCAACCGGGAATTCACATTGGTAATGTGTCTCCCCACATGTCCAATGCCCGACCTTTGGCCAGTACTCCTAGTACCTAAAGTAGAAGATGACGACCCATTGGCCTGGAACCCTGGTATGTTCTACTGAACATGCCTAAACTATTGTTGCCGTAGCTGATGTTAGTGCTAGTGTTATGGTCCTTTGTAGGGAGTCCATTGTTGAGGCGTCGGTCGTTGTGGTGTAGTAAATGTGAATCCTCTCGGAGTGCCTCGATATCCCGGTGGATGCCTAGCTAGTGTCTGATGTTGTTGCGCACTAGATGTCACTTGTCCTGTTGGTCTCGTTGAAGTCCTTCTCTAACCCCTACTGATGAGATCCTCCTCTTCTCTAAGGGCCTTATGGATAACATCATGCAAAGTTTGAGGCATCAAAATCCTCACTTTTTCATGAATGTTTACATTAAGCCCAAACATGAACTTGTTGACCTTAAGCTTCTCGGTATTTAGGTGGGGAGCATATTGAAACAGTTCCATGAAATGTGCCTTGTACTCGGGCACCATATGATCGCCTTGTCACAAGGCCTTGAAATCATTGGGCTGATGCTCAATGAATTCCTCAGACAAGTACCTCTCTCGAAACCACTCCTTGAACAATTCCCATGACATCTTCGATGACCATTTTCAGTTGCGGTAGGAGCGTCTTCCACCATAGAAGAGAGCTCCTCTTCAGCTGGAAAACCACCATGCAGACCTTCATGTTGGAGGTATAGTTGTGAAGTGAAAATCACATCACCATATTCTCCAACCATGCCTCAGTGGTTCCATCATCCATGGCACCAAAGACCTCGGGAAACTTGACCTTCTCGAGTTCGTGGTGAACGCTACCAGTATCGGTTGGGGTGCGTGGTGGACCCTTAGGAGATGACAGCACCATGGCCTCATCTCTATCCAAATGGTTGATCAGTGCCTTTGACATCCTCTAAAAGGACCTCATTAGCCCAACCACATCACCCACTGTTATATGTTCCTTCTCGACAACCTGTTCTTCTCCCTGGGGGTTAGACCCTCGGGCGGGGATGCTATTGGGGGTGTCATGCCTCCTCCCCTAGCACTCCATCATCTTCCTCCGCGATGTCCTCTAAACATGATTACCTGAACAAATACAAATCAATTTAATGAGAGAAACTTTATAATCAAGTATCTAATCAATGGAATCCGCAGTGATCCTAGGTCATGGGTTGAACTGGATCTGGTACCATATGTAGAGAACCCTGTTGTTATGAAAACAAGCGACACAAAAAAAGTACAATTTTTATTTTCTTTCTTTGAAGCACAATGAAGGTAATGCCATTAATACAATCAAGCCTCGCAACTCGATGAACATAACGAATGTAATTCATGCAAAACATAAACATAACAACCTATCGTACTAGCACATCAAGCAGCTTGAAGAAACATCAAACAATCAATCAATCAAGGAATAAAAATGACCATCCGCCCATCACAAGCAAGTCCTATACTACTAAGCTAAATGACAACATCAAGATCATCCAGACGCAACCAACAAAAAAAGCGACACATGATCTTGAACCTTCACAACGAGCGAGAAACAAAATCACAATCATGCGTTACAAACAATTTACAATACATCAATTCCAATAATAATCATCATCATCAGGAAGCACATGACCAAAGACCAGTTTATCATACACACTTATCGATCAATGCGTGCCTTGATCCCATCATAAGAAATCGTTCTACCACATTGTGACAAGCGCGACAGTAACTATGGTGCAAACTTAAACATTCCTAAACCTTCACTCCTGAAACAAAATCCAGCGTGCCAAAAGTCCAAACTTATACTGTCATACCTTATACAAAATCTATAAATGGGAGCACTCCAATCAACCGAGCCAAACGAGGTGCAAGGTAGCTTTATTCAATGCATGTTTAAAATTGCACAACAACTAGACGTATCTCAAAAACATGTTACCATCATAAGGACTATTCATATCACACTATATCCAAACTCAATCTAATGTTAAAGGCATATAAAAACACTTCCCTTCCTTCTTTTTAAAGGATAACAATACTTCCAACTTCCCTTTTTAAAAACAACCCTTTAAAACATTACAAAATGAAAGATATTATAATTTAAAATTAATAATTATTATTAACATGTAACAAGGCTTCCCTAATTTCCTTTAAACGCAACCCTTTATACATCATAAGGAAGGAAGCATCTTATAATTTATTGCTTCCCTAATTTCCTTTAAACGCAACCCTTTATACATCATAAGGAAGGAAGCATCTTATAATTAATAAATTATTGTTTAAAAAGCATCATACATGGATTACAATAACAACATCAATAATTTCAATGTGTTTCTTAACTTAATGCCTATCATAAACAATTATAACAACTAAATAAGAAAATAATTCAGACTACCATTCACTTGTTCTCGAGTTAGTGCCCTGTCCTAAAATAATTATAAAGACTATCAAGGAAAATCATTCGTTGTTTCCCTTCCATATGTCACTTAACCTAAATATATATTATGAAAACATTAAACTGTTATAAAGTAAAGTAAAATGGCATTAAAATTTTATAATTAAAATACTAAATGGCATTCCACATATCCTGCAAAGTAATTCTTTATTCTACACAAAATTGCAACTGTTGTAAAACAAATGAATGCTAAAGGCATATTGCCTATCCCTGGGTGAAATTCTCTGTTCTAAATGAATTTGAAACTTCTATAAATCAAGTTAAACACCTTTGGCATTCGACACTTCCTTTAACATAAATCTATGTACTATAACGGAATCGAAACTGTTATAATCAATACAAAAAAACCGCCACTTGCCAATAACATGACCCTTGACGTAAGGCTCCAATCTAAAACAAATTAAAACTGGGATAAGGCAAATAAGTCTCCTAACACATATATTCGCTGCCCAAAAATAAATACTGCCATTACGTTCTCTATCAATTATAATCACTGCCAAAATAATCGTTGCAATTGTTTATTTCTATCATTATACCAATGCTACCATTAATTATATCATTGCTACACAATCACAATCTACAATTAATTGCTACTTCCATAACCAATGTAAATATAACTACTGCCTTAATTCTCTGGTTATTAATTAATGCAAGCTTCTGAAAACGCTCATAAACTAATACAGGCAATGGATTATCACCATTCTATTTTTAATGGAAAACATAAATTTTTCAGGGAGAGGGAACCACCAGAAGGGTCAGAGTGTAATTGAAGGTAGGAAATGCAGAGAAGCAATGACCAAATCGCTACGGCTACTACAAGGGCATCAAGAAAAATGGGTAAGTCTCCAACTTAAAAAAACATTCCCAAAGAAATACTTCCAGAAAGGATAAAGAAAACACAGTCACTAAATTGAAATCCCCATCCCCAATCCATTTTCTAAAGTTCTGGCAACGAAAAATTAAGACAAGTGGAAGCGAAGTGAGTGGGAACGCAAAAAGGTCCAGGAAGAAGGGGAACCATAAAAATGAATCGCAATAAATGAGAAAAGGGGTTTATAAAAAAACAGTCTAAGGTTTGGGGTCTTCTGCTTGTTTCCACAATTAAAACGAGCCAAGCGTCTGACCCAGCACGATCCTCCAGGTGTCAAGAGAGTCCAGACAAACATAAATACACAATGCTACAAGGGAGAGTCCACGAGATAAGAACTAGTCAATACAACGCAAGCACCAACTCAATGCAAGACAACGAGGAAGGAGGATCGTATAGTGTGCACAATGTGTCAATGGCCCCTGCATAATCCTTACGGAATCATGAAGTGAATCCGGGGTTAAATAATAAAATCAACACCAAGGGATCAATGCTAAATCCTTGATATAAAAACGATGGTTTCTACCTCAGTAAAAAGAGAAACATTGTCATCAAGAACGCATAGATACACGAAATGTTGAGAACGGGTCAAGCAAAGAAGAGGTACAGGGATGGTCATGCTACAAGTTGGAGGGAAACATGGCGCTCCGGGCATGAACATAAGGAAAGGTCCGACTCGGGGTTGGGGTGAGCTAAATAGCTGTGGGTGACGAATTTTGTAGTGGACAACTTGATGTGCTTCAGAAAAAATAGAAAATTTTACATGCAAATAAAACTAAAAGGCACCAAAAGGCTGCGCTACATTAAATAAGATTACAAGAAAATTTAAAACCACATGTGAACAGATATATACAAGCAATAAACTAACATATGAAATTATCTCTGCGCTACAAGAATAAGAGAAAAGCATGTAGACAAAACTGGAATGGATATTGGTTGTTGCGCTACTGGTTTTGTCCAGCTCCTGATTTCCAACCACTGAGACCTCACCAGTACCTCCAAGCCAACTTTAGTGGTACTCTTCTTCCCCCTAAGCCCCCCGAGCCACAAAGGGGCCATGCTCACAACCAGAGAAAACTAGCTCCAATATCACCTCGCAAGGTCAAGCTACCACTCGTTATCTGAGCTAGGTATCCCAACTCCCACAAGAAAAATTTAGTCAAGATTGAAATCCGGCATAACCTTATGCATACCAAACATGATCCCTTCTCCTCCTTTGCCATTCCTTTTATATATTTTTCTTAGTGATTAGTTGCCAAACCCTCATTAAATTATTTTTATTAAAATTTAAATTAGGAAAATTCTCTCCCATACACTTGTCACCCAATCCCTTAGTTGCACCAACAATTTATTTAATTAAATAATTTAGCTTGACAATTTCCCTCACCCACCTAAAAGCGTTCCTAAAGGCACTCCTCGATGTCCCTTTTATTCCCTTACACTTCTTAAATGACTGACTCATTTCTTAAAGCCTAGTTGATTTCAAAATTAGAAATTTCCAAAGACTAGATTCCCTATTATGTTCCACATTCCCCTTTTTCTTTAAGTTTCTCCTTTTTGGTCTAGGTTCTGAATTAGCAAGTTTGTACTTAGCCATAATTAAACTTTTAAATAATTTAATCCTTCATTAAAATTTTAATTTAATTATTTATGTTTGAAATTTCTTCACCCCCCCTTGGTTAAATGCCCTTTTAGTTTTTTTTTGTTCGCATGCCCTACTTGGACCTATGCTTTTAAATTCACGAAGATGGAATTTTTTTTTAAGGGAATTTATGATTATTAATCTTTACTCACACAACATTCATTTTAAGGCTGACCAAGTCCTAAGGAGACATAGTTTTCTAGGTACTAAGTTCAATAACTTACTAATGTTAAAATTACAACGTGTCCTTCAAGCTGCACTACGTGCTCCAAGGGTGCCACTCACCTGCATTCATGTTTTATTTTCACGACATGCCCTTCAAGACACACTACGTGCTCTAAGGGTGCCACTTTCCTTTTGACTTATTTTGGTAGACTTCAAACCCCTGGAGTCAATACTTCATCAGATGACCTTGTGGGAGACTAAGGGCCTCTAAGGAATAAGGACCCTACCTTATTGCGTTCCCCTTAGAATCATTATGACTGATTTTCACAGTCTTCCCTCATGGCATCGTGGATCTCTCGAACTAGGTAGTCATTAACCTACATTTTGAGCCACGATGGCAATGCTAGTAGGTTGTGGCAGGGCTGCTGCCACACCTGTCCCTCAAAGTCTTTGGTTTTTGTGCGTGACACCTTTACTCCAAATGTGAGTCTGGTTGGAAAGTTATCGCCAACTTGCATCCATCAACGAAACATGTCAGCGATCAAAATCAACATCATAATCTACTAGTCATATTTCACATATGCAATAACAAAAATACTCAAACAATAACAGCCCACCCCCTGACTTGATTCAGAGTCCAAGGAGGTGCATTGATGCCATCGACATCTTTAATCAGTCCAAATGTAATATCCCTCGGCCAAACCCAAATGTAAATATAATCCAAGTATATTTAAGCTAGTGAGTTGTTTAGACATCATTTTTGTAATACACCTTTCATGACATGGTGTACACATATACTGCGCAGTAAAGGGATGTAATGTACACATTTCTGAATACCGCACATAGTAAATAAGGTGCACATAACCTTAAATACAAAGGATACATTGCGCAGTAACTAAGTGCGCACAATATTAAGGTCAGCAAACCTTTGTGTATATAATATACATTATAGGCTCGTGAGCCAGTATTATAAGCTGGAATGCTTATGTCTTGGAATTAATATACACAAAGGTTATGCCTACTTTGTACTTGACTCATGATTAATATAAATACATCATTGTGTGTAGACCGACCGTGATAAAAGAGATGGGGGATTGAACTTCACTAGTTAGGGAAAGGGAGGGCCAAAAGTCAAGGGAATATTATATTAATATTTCCTAAAACATAAAGTATGGATAATTAGTTTATCCTAAGTTCTAAAGTTGAGGACAAGTGGACAAAAGTAATTTCCGATATGACAAGTGTCAAGTTGGGAACATGCATTCATATCGTGGGGAAACTTAGCTCAAGGGGGATTTTTACATAGATACTTACGAACGGGAAAAGGGGAAAAACAACAGGCAGAGGATGATTTCTTTTGACAGAGAGTTCACAGTGTTTCCAAAAACACACTCAGTTATCCAGTCAATGACTCCATGACCATTTTCACTCATACATTCTGTTATCCTTGAGATAGCCATGTCATCTTTCAGAAGCCTGTTTCCTCATCCTTTTTGGTTGGTGTACCTTTTTAGCTTGGAGCAGGATTGAAGAAGCGGGTTTTCAGGCCCGTGAGCAATTCTCTAGGTGAGAAAATTGTTGGGGACTAATTTCCATAGGTGATAAACTATAGCTACAATGCTCTGAGACTTCTGGTCCGGCCTATTGCTAAATCCCTGGAAGGGAAGTGGGGCAGCCGAGGGACTATTGAGGAGATACGGGGCACACTTCCTTGGGTGGGACAGGCATGTGGGGAATGAGAGGTTGTAGGATGTTAGTTGAGTGAGCACCTGAGACAGAGTCTTTCCTATTGTCTATGAGCCTTAGCCTGGATAGGAATCTCTTTACCTTGGGTGGAGTTCAGTCCCAGCTTGGGGGTGATTCATTGTTGAGAGTGATGAACAATGTAGTCTATGGCTGGGAGGTTCGTGGATGGTCTGCAAGCAGTCGATGATAGTCTCTCTAAGATAAGTACCAATTGTGCAATATATGGATATCATGTTTTGTTATTTACATGCCTATGTTACATATGTGACTATGATTGCTTGTGTGCTTATGGGTAATTTCCTGTAAATGATGCATATTGGTAATTACTGTTATTTTAATACAAAATTCGTATGTTACATAAAGTAATTGTTTGTCATGTTTAGATGTAAATCTTTCGTGAGCGTGTTGTATGTATATGTTTTAGTTGCATGAAGTCTAAAGAGTAAATTTAGCTGGCATTTCTGAGTTGACTACTGGGTATGCTATTGTATGTTCCGCAGTATGGGAACGGAAGTGTTCCCTAGAGTAGCATGTTCCCAGCCTAATGGCTGGGAATGTTACCGACTAGCGTTAGAGCACGAGTGGTTTCTTTGGAGTGGCGTACCCCAACCTCAGGATGGACAGGGGGATTGTTACAGTATGGTATTAGAGCCTTGGTTCAATACTAAGCTTGGATGGACCAGAAGGGTGCAATCGAAGTGAATATTCACAGAAAAGTAACTTTGAAGTGACTAGAATTAGACTCATAAAGTGTCCTTAGAAAAGTTTGGCGTACTAGCGCACGTGGTAAATTTGGTATCGTGCGGGAAAATGTGGCATGCCAGTGTGCGTGGTAAATTGTAGCACCGCGCGAAATATTATTATGTGTAGATGCACACGCTGAAATTAGCCTTGCGCGGTAAGCACACACATAGTAAGGTGCACATGGGTTGCACAAGTATTTCTTAACGCAGAGGATTTTTGTTGGTACAGACATAAGTATGAGTATAAGTTGTTTCGCGACGGTGTATTCAGTAGTATGCGCAGATATTTGAGCATGAAGGAATATGTTAAACTTGACATGGAGCATGCATAGGACGAAAATGCATGTGGAATATCGATGTGCAGTATCGAAACTGTGCGCAGTAGATATTGGCGCACAATGCCAGAGTAGTGTGTGTAAGTAGTCGGTACAACGAAGAAGAAATGCACAGTAGATCTAGGTGCGCGGAGAATCATTTACCTTGTAATATTTCTATGCACGATAATATAAATGAAGAGGTCAAGTTAATGCGTGCGAAGTTGCTTGGAAGGTGAGGAGTCTGAGTTTAAATTGCATAATAATAAAAGAAAAATAAACACATAACCACATTTAAGCATTAATTTCAAATTTAATTTCTTTTGATTTAGATAGATGAAAATAAAATATAATATTACAAGAAAAACTATTATAAAAGAAAACAAGAGTCATAACATCACCAAATAGAAATTGTAATAAAAAAATTTAAAAATCCGTTTCTGTATTTATATAATCATATTAATCACAAAAGTACAAAAGGGTGATGACAACAGTTATCCTGTTGTAAAAAGGGCAGTTGAAGAGCATGCCTATCATCTCTTGTACTCTTTAACTCCACTACCAGCTATTCAAAATTCCCTGAGACATGCTTATCTTAGTTGAAGACTTACTTCAGCTTAGCGATCTCCACCTTTAAAGAGGAGTTTAACCAGACCGATTGATTTTCTCCAACACTTTCGACCACTTTAACTGTAGATTCCTCCTTCTTATGTTGCTTACTACTTTTCTTCTTAGCGGCTTGCCTGTTGATGACTAAATCCTTTATAATGGGATTCAACCTGAATTCCAATCGTGAGTCTATAATCGGCTCTGTGTGGAACTTAGTTGCTAGAAGGTGCACGAGGACCCTTTCCTCCTTAGTTGCATGTTTCTTGAATAACCAGTTTCACTTGACTTAGCTTTGTCCATGTATCTTAGGTTGGGGATACCGAAATGTGTCTTTACAGAGAGAAGGAAGTCAAGCAGCTTGAAATTACTATGGTTATGGATACGCAGATATCTTCATACTTGGGGAGTGGTAATTACAGAACTCCATTTGTGAAGCGTGGACATATTACGTATAAAGAGCGTTGGGTTGCCATGCTCGACCAATCCATTTCGAATGATTATATTTTGAGTTCATTAGTTCAACTGACATCATATGGTTGTGAAGTACCGAACGAATGAAGCAGGGTGATCTAACTAGCCGTCGCCCGCTCCACGAGTGGTGGATTTGACATGATTGAGACACGTAACACTGCGTCCTGGAAAAAGTGGTTTCGACAAAACCACCTTCTTGCACAAGTGTATCTCGGAAGGCACTAAGCGTTAGCATTCTCGAGACTTGGGTATTATCTAGAATTTTTGTGGCGATAACACCAGGAAACTGGGAATGATAATGTTGATGCGTATGTTGAAACGAAATGGTGCATATTCTCATGAATTGCTGATTTGTTAATCTGATTAGTTTCGATGGTTGCACGTTTTGCAGAATTAACAACAACTCAGTCAGGTTAGACCAATGCAGAGTCCATAGGAATGGAAGAGGCACAGGGTAATTACGGTCATCCAGAGAAGAGAAGAGGGATGGATGTCCATTTGGGCATGGAAGGAACGAACTCCAACAGACATGGAGAAGAAAGGAATGAAGATATGAATATGAATGAGACCATTAAGAATTTGCAGATGGATGTCTAAAGCCATAAAGATGATAATGAAAGGATTATGAAAGCCAAAGAGCAACAAGATGACTTCAACATGAAGCTATTGTAAGGTTTGAACAGAATAGAGAAGAAATTAGTTAAGGAGAGTAACTCAAGTAGATCTAAGAGTGAAAAATCTTCAGAGGAGAAGGGAGAAGTAAAAAGTGCTAGTAGACATCACCATCATCCCCATAGGTATTCCCATAAGAGAGCATGCAACAAATCAAGTCTATCCTCTATCAAAAGGTATAAGATATCTGGGGTGGATGAGCTGCGAGGAGAAATGAACAAAATCAAACCTCTTACATTTGATGGTGAGCACAAGAAGGATGAAGATGCCTAAACATGGTTGCTAGGCATGAGGAAGTATTTTCAATTGCATAATTATTCTTCCCATGCTGAAGGTAGAATCACTATCTATCAACTCAAAGGAAAGGCCTCCATGTGGTGGGATTAACTTATGAAAGTACAACACATTGTAGAGAAAAGTGTTACTTGGAGAGAATTCAAGAAGTATTTTGAGAAGAAATACTTGACCAAGAGATACTATGACAAGAAAATGAAAGAGTTCTTTGAACTCAATCTTGGAAGTATGACCATAGATGAATATGAGAGAAGGTTTCTGGAACTGTTGAATTATGTCTCTTTCATTAAGGATGAGACAGTCAAGATTCAACAGTACTTAAGTGGATTTCCATCGTTCATTAGTGAAAAAATACAGTATGATGATCCCAAGACATTAGAAGAGACCATAAGAAGAGATAAATGCTTATATGACCAGCTGAAAGAAAGACCATATTTCCAAAAGGATTGGGAAGACAATAAGAAATTCAATATGGATCAGAGGAAGAAGGGAGCTAAGCCACCATTCTTCAAAAATAATCCACAATGGTAGCAAACACATAAGGAAACTAGATTGATTGACATAGAGAGTCAAGGGCCAAGACAACCACCTATGCAATGTTGGGGTTGTAAAGGAGACCATAGGTTCAGAGATTGTCCTCACNACAATGTACAATGAGCTGAGACAGTAGAGGACATGGGAAAAAATGTGCCAAGGATTTATACAGCCCTGGACAACAAGCAAGCAAAGTATCAATATCACATGATTGAAGTGGAAGGTATGATCAACAACCAAACCCTTGCTATTTTAATTGATTCAGGAGCTAGCCATAGTTATATAGACCCAAAGATGGTAGAAAGTTTGCATTTACCAAGAAGAAAGCATGGGAAATCCTGGTTGGTACAACTGGCTACAGGATCCAGAAGAAAAGTTAATGAGATGGTTAAGTCCTACCTCATAGACGTGAATGGACTAAATACCAGGGCAGATTTGAACATCTTACCCTTAGGTTCCTATGATTGTTTAATTGGGATGGATTGGTTGGACCCACATCATGCTCTATTGGA
>JASDQU010301708.1:0-10878 GCA_032191745.1 Picea mariana
TGGTAGCCATGGTTCTATTTTATCCCGAGCATGGGTATGCCTGCCTCGGTGAGACATTTGTTATTTTGCAGACGACACCTCCTGGTTCTTTATCCTTGGGCTCACTCATTCAGCGTATCAGTACAGATTGGTAACAGATTGGTAATGTATTTCGGCCATCAGATGCTCTTCTGACCTCACACATTAGGGCACATCTATTATAACCCTAAATGGCACCACACATTCTTACCTGGCATCAGGCCAACTCATATCCCTTCATTTCCAAAACATCTGCTGAACAACCTCTTTGAAAATCCTGTTGGGTAAAGGCACACGTGCCCTAACCCACTATTGCACGCGTGTGAACGCTGGCAAGTCTACTACAGCCCGCGTTTACCTAACAAAACACAAAAATAGGAAAGTTGCCAACGGGACAAAAAGCTATGGGTCAGTTAACTGAAACTCCTGGCCATGCATGGTCGAGAGTTCGTCCAAAACCCTAGCTCCTTCTAACCTATAAAAGAAGGGGTAGGGGTACTATTTGAAAGGAGGAAAATTATAGTGAAGAAACTCTGCCCATTTGATGAATCCATTGTCCCAACCCTTTAGCCTTTCCTCAAGCCTAAGGAGAATTAACGCAAATAAGTTGGAGGACAAAAGAAGAGGAGGAGCCCAGGATCAGGATCAAGGAGCGGTGGTCGGTCTTGACTTTTATTGTAAGTTGATTCATTTTGAAAATAATAAAAGAATACTTTTCCCATCCCAATGCATGAGTTATATGTGGTTTGTGTAATTTATGCTTAATTTCTAACCCTCAAATAGAAAAGTAGCATGCATGCATGGTTGTTTGTTTTGATTGCAGGATAACTTTGGAAGGAGCAGCGCAAGAAAGCGATCAAGAGCACAACGGAGGATCTACACCAAACATCAGTAAAAAGGTTAGTAGTTCCTTTCCATGCATGTATCGTGAAAGAGGGGTTTAAGTTTTGGGTGGTAGGTTAAAAGGTCATTTATTTATGGTCAAAATCTACATGCAAGTCTGACCCTAGTTTGCTAGTCCGTAGGGTATTATTTCCCAACAACAGTTATTAGTGTATGATCCTCACAGAGTCAAAAAGTGTCATAGAAAATTTCCCATGGTTCCATTCGGGTGGTCGTTTTCCATTGTAAATATGCTTATAGGTACTAGTTCATCAACAATGGCTCTAAGGTCATGTGCATGAACTTATGCACCCATTTCTGAGCATGGATTCCCTATGTCATCCAATGGAATTTTCATAGTTTTCCATCTGGCCCATTAGATAAACAGTACCATTGAAATACAGATATTTTTCAATAGAATTGGATTCCACATTTTTGTTGGTTGGCATAGCTTGGATGTCTAGTAAGGATCTACTATATAGTGTATCCTATGTCATATCCTCCCATGAGTAAAACATGCTTCGATGCATTTCCCACCATCGCATAGGATTCTCTTCCAAAGTGAGATATAGTGCTACAATCATATGCTCAGACATAATCTACTCCACTACCCATTCCAAAAATTCAGTAGTGTCAATCGTGTCACCAAACCTTGATGGGTCCTTAATATCTACACCATTCCACTTGATTTCTTTCAAGACCATGAAATTCCATGTTGATTTCTCATATTCCCCATTATGAAACAGATTAATGGTGGCTTCATATTCCATTGCATAGGAAAAAACACTAATCCAACTCAATTCTCAACTAATCGTCAGATTGATGTGATCCTCCTAATGACTAGATGTAAGATTAAATAGTTGATCCAAGTCACCTTCATCCAACACCTCTTCTATATGTTCCACAAATTTCTCACCCTGCATTGGATCCAATGGTTGGATGACCCTACAACCATCCTTTTCAAACAAAACATCTGTTGTTGTTTCAAATTGAGCATGGCATCATTATAATATGCCCAATCAATCCTTGAAAATGCTACATAAGGATATGTGTTATCTAGTATCACAATGACCTCAAAGTCCACATAAGTCTTGACAATATTGAGACCAATTTGCATCTACTCTAGTCTGTTGATTGGAAAAATGTATGATTGATTTTCCAACAACAATTAAATCAATGAGTAGACCAAGTTGGGACATCCCATGAATTACCACGATTTATTCAACAAGATGTCCAAATCCAATCCTATATCAAACATGAATTCTCTCACCTCGTACCCTCTAATTAATGCATTCAACCTAAATTCTTTTCTCGACCTTTTTCTCTAGACACAATGTTAGGGTCTATTAAGTGTATTTGTAGGTGGTCATAATAACCTTGATAGTACCCTTTTTAGGTTGATTGCAGGTCACTCATTGTCTAGTATATGTAGGGAAATTTTTAACAATTCATGGATTTTGTCTTCCACTTACAGTACCAACATACTTAGGTAGTAGCTCAACAACTAGAATATAGATGAAAATCTATCTCTTTCTTTGCGGAAATTACGTCACATGCTCAAACAACTTCCCACATCAACTCAACCACATCTCTCAAATATCCTTTCTACCATATTGCGTCAAATTTTAGTGCTTTTTGTGTAGCCCAATGGATGGATACTTGATTTGTAGATCCCACATTTGCACCAGTCTTGGTCCCACTCATGGTGATGATATTAATACCTATGTAAGTACATCCTTTTGGGTTTCCACCTAGGATCCTGGGATCTAAATTCACTATGTTAGCATCATGTTTCCTTCTATTACGTGCCTCCTATTTCTCAATCAATTTTGGACAACCCTTTGTATTGTGCCCTATCTTCTTGTAGTTCCTACAATGAGGTTGGCGAGGCTGCATATATTTTCTCTTGATTTTGGTTCTAGCACCTAGTCCTAATGTCATAAGACTATACTACGTACATGTTCTTCTTAACTAATTTTATAGCACATGTAATGCATGGTAGTTCTCTATATGGTGAGTGTTTACCCTATAGAAGTTGTAATACACAACCACAATAGTGCTATTGTATTTCTGCAGTAGTGGAAAATGGTGGGGATCATGACTAGCATTTGACATATCTTGAATATCTCGACATATGCCTTTCTCACAAATGGGTTAGGCATAATAGAAGTATATCTATGAACCATCAAGAAATCATTCCATATATGTTATTAAATTTTGTATATTGTACACCACAACCCATAGAACTCATGGCCTCACTAATCATATCCAACTTGATTAGAAGATAAATATAAATTAGGAAAATATATCAAATTTGATTAATAAGAAGCCAATGTTATATAGATTAGATTTCAATTCCCATTGAATTTTAGTTTTCTTATTATTACAATAAGACGTTCCTTGTTCCCATATTGGATGTACTCTTACTTATGGGTAAATAAGCTATGAAATAATATTGGACCAAGCTATGAAATAATCTTGTATAAAGTTGTATTATTATGTTCTTGTGGTTTCCTCAAGATTTTTCATAACAACCCTTATGACACTCACTAACTATTTCTCTCATTTGGAATGTTATAGGACGTACAACCAAACATGTATTTGTTAGATATATCTTCGTCGAGTGAAGGAAATTCAACTAGAATACAGGAGAGTGAGACATCTAGTAGGTCTAATAGGTGGAGATCAACTAGAGGTGAGAAGATCAAAAGAAAATTCCATAGATGCATGGAATTATTTCTTGCTAAAGGGGGGTCATTTTCTTATGATGATGAGAGCATAGACAACATCGAGGTTCCCTTGAGGTACAACCATCTAGTGAAACGATGGGTACCGAAGGATCTTCCTCAAATAAACATTGATTTTGTGTCAACGAAAGGATATATCGCATTGCTCCATCGTCATTACATGGTTTGGGGATCTTTTCCATGGATGGTATAAAGGTATGTTACAACGTAATAACTGAATTGATGGAGTATGTGGGGCCCTGTTATATCTACAAAGATTCGATGTGGCTATTCCAATATACAAAAATTATGTGAAGATATGGCATGGTTGTAAATTATATACAACTAAAATACAATGATCAAAATAAAGGACCATCTATGTATATTGACAAAAGGCCAAAAGCATCATGGAATATTGCGGGTTTAATAAATAGTACATGACCAAAAACCACAAATAAGAAACCCAATTGCATACTTTAGGGGTGTGAAGGAAACCGTGTATTCATATGTGCAATAAAATCAATAGTTGCAGGTGAAGAGTTGATTGATTACAATTTGAATCGAGTAGATACAAACATTGCTATTATGAGGGAGGTATGTATACTATTTTACCCAACCTGTAAGCAATGAATATGATATTTTGTGATTATCATTTGCTAATAGAGATAAGAAACATATAATATACAAAAGAAACATACATTGTCTTCAATATGATCCTCTAAACTAGAACTAAAAACTCATATGGAAATACATTTAATGATAATATCGATCCTTTCTTAGCAACCACATTAATATCACTCCTAGAAGTTGTAAATATTTTGATTTTATGTTTCTTACAAGTAAATCATTCGCTAAAATGATGTTATGTAACTTTATTTTGCATACATTTGATTTTCTTCAATATTTTCTAATTCTTATATTGACATTGCTTTGTTGGAAACACCATTGTCCCAGGGTGACAGGGGGAAGACAACAACCTTAGAGAAGTCCATAGATTATACAGAGGAAGATCTTAATGATGAACACATTTTTTCCTCCCCTAACCCGATCAAAACAATAAAGAATCTTCTGAAAAAATAAAACATCGAATTTGCTTCTTTGATTGAGATTCAACCACAGAAACATGAGATAAAGGAAAGATTTAAATCCTTGATGAACAAAATTAAAATCTATGGGGTAAGAAAGATATTTATTTATTTTAGATTTTAATTTCTATACTCTTCCAAGTCCTTTTCTAATTTTATTTTTATTTTTATAGGATTTTTTGAAGGATTTTGATCCCCGACATCATGCTACAGAGGTCGGTGTTGGTACCAGCGTTGTGTTGAGGAAAATATATAAATTGATCTTACTCAAGCATTTTTAGACTTTAATTGGCTAAAGAAAAGTAGACGGGAATATCACCCTATGTTTATAGCCAAAAAAAATAACATCCTAACTCACAAGTATTAATCACGAGTGCTTAGGCTAGTCTTTTATCAAAAATAGTTTGCTGAAAATTCACTTTTTATGTAATTTTCTGAATATAATAGTTGCTGAAATAAATGTAAGAACAGAAGTAAAGACACCAAGATGATAATCAAGATAGATGAGACATAAAGCAATCCTTTATTTCATTCCAATTCACCAAAGAGTCATTCTCTTTACAAAATATCATACAAAAATCTTGGACCAAAGTCAAACTTAGACATCCCCAATGGAACATACAAAAGGACCTCCGACAGAAAACCAAAACTGAACTTTAAAATCTGGATCAGCTTGCCACAGATTGTTTCCCACTCGACTCTGCATAATAGACTTTATCAGTCATGAAAATTAATTCACAAATAGACAAGTCTACACAGACTATCAAAGATAGATCAACACCTCTGAAGAACAAGTGTATGAATGATTTGATTCAGCCCTGAATATTGTTGTCTACAATAAGACCCTGCTATCATAAAAGAGAATTAGGCTGTGAAGCCTGTGATGAATATATGAATGAATGAAAACGGAACTATCTCAACATAAAATCAAAGAGAAAACCTTAGCATGCTTCTGCTTCTATCCTCCTCGTGTTCCTCCCTTTCCTTTTGCTTTTAACAATTTAGAATTGGTTGAAGTAGTTAAGCCAACTCATTAGTTAAATTAATTAAAAAAAACTCAACTAACTTTTGTTAGGGGGAAAAGTAATCATTATAATAAGGGTCATAAATAAATAATAACTAGTAGGTGGGACCCCTTGTGACTCCCTTTAGTTCATAACAATCATAACAACCATAACATAACCATTAGTTAAGAAAAACACACCTCCTTGTGTCTCCCATCAACATATTTACTTTTGGTAATTTTATCTCATGAAATTTGAAATTGTTTCAAAACTAATACTCATATATCCAAAATAAAAACATGTTGTCCAAAGATCCATGAAGTCAATTGTCATAAAACAATAGATAACATAAAAATCGAAATCCATATTTCCTAGTCTGTGATGCAACCCTTCCTTGGTTTTTGTTGTCACCTCTTGATTTTCCTGAATCTGCCTTTGGCTGTGCAGAGCCTTTAGGATTGATTTCGCTGATCACGTGGGAACAATCGTCCCTCAAATGCATCCAGGAAGACACGGATTTATTAGAGTCATTAGAGGGTGAGGAGGGGGCAACAATGGATTTTCCTTTATCAAGTGCATGGTGGGATTCAGTCTTCAATATCTTGCTAGCATGGGAGGATTGCACTGGCGAGTGGTTAGGGGTAGCTTGGGCAATGGGGTTCAAAGGTGGAGGAGAAAGCAAAGACAAGTTGGGCCAGCCACGATGTTGGGAGACTGTCGGGTGGAAAATCTCCTACCATCCATCATTTTAAGGGACCTCAGGTTTTAAGGAGACATGAGGAGGTACAAGGATACTAGGGGCTTGCGGGGCTTGGAAAGGAGGCCTTTCAGGCTAGGGTTGGACTATTCCATGCCTAATCCAATTAAAGAATATGGCATGAAACATCTGGCCAAGCTCTTCTGAATCAACGTCAAAATGTATGGAGAACCTGGTCCTTCTTGGGCCTCAGTTCCAGTTACCTCTACCTTTGTTTCCTTGGCCATGGCTTCCCTAACTGAAAAAACTCATCCTGCATGCGTGATCGATTAGAAAATAGTCTTTTAAATAACCATATATGAAAACTCTTAAAAATATGAAATAGATTTGGCTCAGAATGTATCAGACTCATGCAATCCAATCCATACAAATTGTTTTACTATTAATCAATGAGTAGGGGGGTGAAAAAGGGTTCAGGGATACGTGAGGGGTTTGTATTGAGAGAAAATATGATATAATGAAAGGGGAGAAGACATGGTCACTGCTCAATGACAACAACAATAAATTGTAAATAAAACCAGTAAAACCTCAATGTAATCCACACAAGACACTGCCACTTTCATCCATTTTAATACATAAATTCTCTTGGTTGTAATTAATCTGAGAACAGGGAGTAAAAAAAAATGAAAATGGGATATGTGAAGGGTTTGTAATTAGTGGAAAGTGAGATAATGGGAGGGGAGGATAACGATTATTGTTCATGAAATTAATCAAGTGATCCATAAAACATTATGCAGTAAGAATAGATGCACCAACCAACAATCATCATGATCGAATAACAATTATTGTGTACTTAACTAGTTCACTGTCCAATAATCAAATATCCAACACAGTGCCATCACAAAGAAGTAAGTATTCCACATAATTTGTAAGACGTTATGTTCCCTTCATTCACACACTCTGCGTTTTATAAAAATTTACAAACAATACCCAATTCCAATCTGTAATTATCAAAATCAATCACTACCCATGTATTTCTTCAATCCACAACTATAATCAAAAGTCATGTTTTCAAAACAATAATGAAGTCACTATTACTGCAATAGAGCCCATCAAAATGCAACGATATTCATTAACATATATATGCAGTAACCAAAATAATCAAGTTCAAATTGCCACACCTGAAATGACAATTAATCATACAACCAACAACCATCATTTAGACACAAGCTATGCACAGGGAAATTTTCCCAGGTAATGTAGTTCTGCCACTGTAAAAGAAAAACAATTCAATGTGACTTAAAAGCTAGGCCACCTATCCAACATGATTGTCATCAACAACATGCTTTTTTTAACAAGTGATTGATTGCAATAAATAAACATGTTTTAAAACTTCTGTGGGTGCCCCTGAGTGTGAAAACCAAGCTATCCATACTACACACAGTGCACAACTAACAAAACTCCACGGTGCAACATTTCCACTTAACACAATCAAACACAGAGTCACAATAATAACTCAACATATCATGTTGAGCTATAGATTTAATCACACTGTGATCGACCATGCTGTGCGCACTCAGGCTTATTCAACCAACAACACAAGGCTGCCGTGGATATATTTTCTACAGTCATCCAGTTCAGTAGTCGTTCGGCCTCAAGAAAACCATATTTACTATGAACATTATCTATTTTGCAACCACACAACATGACATGAGCATGTTAAGAATTTTCACCGATGATATCTAAACATTCAAATAATCATTAGTGAAAAAACCAGTGATTATGTATCTTCCAAGCAATTCTCCATTGTTGTAGAAAATCAATCAACCGAACAAGCTATGGTAGCTATGCATACCCACACATCCAATTGAATCGAGGAAGAGCCCCTTTCTAGTAAAAATACTGAGCTATTAACATAAGGAGGGTGATTGTATCTTTGAAAGTGAAATTTGCAATGAAGGGTTTATTCTTATCATCACTGCTGTAGTAACTAACCTCTAAAACAATAGGATCGCCATACGATCAACTGGGCGAATTTGTATTCACCAGTAATCGAGCATACATTCATTTGACAGGAATGACAATCTCCTTTACAAAATTTGGGATTGGAGGGTTAAGGGTCTACTCTGTAGCCAACACCAGGGAACATAGCAAACTCCTCGTAATGGTGGAACTTTTGAGGCCAAGGGTGTGCACATAGAGAAGACATGATTCATTTGTGGACAGGTAACAATCCATGGCAGGGGATAAAAAAGGGCGAGGCTCTCATTCAGTCGGGAAATTTATTTAATGCACGCAAGGTATAACCCTCATGTTCTTCTTTCAAACTACCATAGTACCGAGGTGGAGATAGGGCCGAGTTAAGAACAAAACACTCACTTCGCGACCCTTAGTGGTGGAAACAATCAATGTCGAGGTGAAACATAACATAGTGATGTAGAAAACCTTCAACCATTAAACCCAAGAAATCCAGAGACTGGATATGGTGAGAGTGCGCAAAGATAGCTATCCACCAAAGACTTAAATAAAAAAACCTTCCAACTGAACCAGTAGTAGTAATAGAGAGATATCACTAGGAAGACCGATGACCTCTATGAACTTAAAATATTACAGGAAGAACCATCCATTTTTCATTCAAAAACCAAAACTTCACACAGTTGCAACGCTTAGGAAAAACACAATCCCATACACCTGAGCCAGTAATCATTTCATAACCAGAGCGAAGTCAAGAATTGCCAAAAAAAAGGACACCTGTTAATCGAATTCCTTAAAATGAGAGATGGTTGAGCGGTTCCACCCTGCTAAAATTTTGAAGCATAAACATAGCAACAAGATCAAACAATAGCTTGACTAGGGTGGCGGCCAACAGGAAGAGTAAAGGTGACTTGCAGTAATTCAAATTGCTTCCACCCAAATCTCATTAAATCAACAGTACATGTTGATGATGCTGTCGCCTTCTACCTCAATAGTTCATGCGCCTGACCTCCCAGTCTAAGGATCGTTCATTCAACTTTCCCCGAGCCGGATTAGCTCTTTAGACTCCCTGCTGGAATCTCTGTCAATTTGGTCCACAGGTCCTTCCAAACCCTCACGGCCTCTGAACACGATCATGAACATTCCCCGACAGGAAATGAAAACTTCGAGTTTCAAAACTTCTTAAATCCCGATGTCACGAGAACCACTATCCCCACGATCTCCCGATCACCGAATTATTGAAATGCCAAAACAACTCTTCAGCAATTATCCCCCCGAGACTATGTCTTGGCCCACATGACCACCCTTCATATGATCACGACCTTATTTTGTGGTTTCACAACCCAAGCGATGGACCTCCTGTCCTCTTGACCCCCGAAATGCCGATGTGCGAAATGCCATAATGGAAATTTCCCGGCCTTCCTCTCCTTTAGCGATTTTGGGCTTTAAAACACCGAAATGATTCAACCCCTTGCTCACATGTTCCCCAAAATACCAAAACCTGGTATTTCAAAATACTACTATCCTGGGTCTTCTCCTCCTCGCCCTTTTTGGAAGTTCAAACATTGAAATTCCGAACACCTATGCCTTCAGGACTCCCGGAATGTCGATATCCGAAATCCTGACATGACCCTTTCTCTGGATTTTCGACTCTTTGTGCTTTCGGAGGTTCAAACCTTGAAAGACCTTTCAAGACCCTTGTCCTCGAAACTTCCGAAGTCCCGGTCCCTAAGTTTCCGAAATGACGTCTGCTGGAAATCCTTTTCAGGATTTCGCGTTTCGGAACTTCGCGACTCCTGTTGCCTCGCGCTTTCACTGACCTCTGGTACTCCCGGTACCTGAAGTGCCGAAATACCAAGATGCCTTCTCCTTTTTGGGGAAATTCCCGAAACACTAGATTGCTTCCACGCGTCCCCCTAAGATGGACGGTCCTCCTGCATTTCACGATTTCGCGACTTGTGACCCCCTGTGACACAATCTCTGTCAACTTGAAACCTCGGTAGCCGAAATACCGATGGGTTCCTCGATCTCTGCCATGTGTCTCAACGAACAGACGGCTATGATCCTTTCGGGACTTCTCCAGGTGCGAAGTCAAAGCGCTCACCTCTGTGAGTCTCGGTGCCTGAATCTTTGAAATGGATGATCTTGTGACACGTGTCCTTCCACAGACGAACGACTCAGATCCAATTCGCCTTTTCGGGACTTTTGATGTGGAGTGCCCAATCTCTCATCCTCAGGAATCCCGAACTCCCGAATGCTGAAATCCCGATAAGCCACCCTTCTTTTAGGACTTTCACCTCTGTTCACGAAGGCTTTAAACCCCTCATGACTCCTGTCAGATATAACGGCTGACGGGTAGTTAGATCAAGATCTGACAGTCCAGATCCATCCTTCCTGTGCACTCCTCTTGTTGCTTCCTGGACGTAGGAAAACTTCAATGGTCCAGATCTCCTGACTGAATCCGACGGTAGCTGTACTCCTCCTGAGCTTGT
>JASDQU010301713.1:0-13836 GCA_032191745.1 Picea mariana
TCAACTATTTTTCATGTGTTTATTGTTTGTTTTATTATTTGCGTGTTGAATGAGTCGTCCACAGGAACGAACGCGTGCTCAGGAGCTCTGTATTCCTTTATTTTTTCCCGGAAAAAGCATTGAAAATGGTAGTGCCTAATGCCCACTACGTGTTTAGCTCATATTCTGGTTGTATATGTGGTTTCTATGCCGGGCATCCATGATATTCAATGGTTGCTAACATAGATATTGATAGCGTAGATATGTGGATTCATTTCGTTTCGCTCATAAATCTGGGTTGCACACTAATCCTATTTTGTCTCTACGGGCTTACATAGATTATGGTATCTTCCAACAGTTACATAAATTTAATGTGCACCTAACCAATTCTATTTTTTGTTGATTTGATCAAGTGAAGTCAGAATAATAGGCAAGAAATCTTCCCATATCTATAATCCTTGGGAAATTAGTTGGCATCGTTTCAACAATCTGCACCTTAACAACAATTTACCTGAATATCATGCCCAAATTTATTCATCACCTTTCCTAGCAGCCAAGAGAAGCCAAGCACCATCATAGTTTCTTTATCAATATTGGTTTTGTGAACATGTGTGCACAGTTCTCTTTAGTATGAACCTTTTCTAGAGCCACTCCATCTTCATCAATAACTTGTCTTACAAAATGTTATTTAATAGGAATATGCTTCGTCTTACTATGATAAGTTGGATTTTTAGCCAAATGAATAGCACTTTGACTATCAAAAATAGTTTCTCCTTGCCATGCATCCTTTCAAACTCACCTAGCAAACCTTTTAACCAAATTTCCTCCTTGCAAGCATGTGAAGCGGCTATATATTCTTCCTTTGTAGTGAATAAAGAAACAATGTTTTGAAGCTTTGACATCCAACTAACAGGTCATCCTACAAGAGTAAATACATTTCCTGAAGTGGATCTTTTTTTGTCCAAGTCACCTGCAAAATATGAATCAAAATAACCACAGACTATATCACTGCAACCATTATAGGTAATACAATAATTCTTGTGCCCCTAAGAAACTGAAGCACCCATTTCATCGCCGCCTAATGCTCGTTACCTGGATTTTCCATGTATCTACTGACAACACCAACTGCATGTGAAATGTTTGGTCTATTACTTACAATTGCATACATCAAACTTCCTATTGCACTAACATGCGATACACGAGACATATATTCCTTGTATTCATCATTACTAGGACATAAACTTGAAGAAAGCTTGAAATGGGAAGAAAAAAAAATGTATTCATACCGAATCTCATAAGTATTTTCCCCACATACTTTTGTTGTGATAACCACAACTTACCATTTTTTTTTGTCTTTGAGTATATCCATTCCCAAGATTTGTTTTGCAACTCCTAGATCCTTCATATCAAAAGACCTAGCCAATCGATCCTTCAACATGTTGATCTCAAGCATGATTTTTCTTGCTACAAGCATATCGTCAACATATAACACCAAAATAATGAATATTATATTTTCCAAATTTTTAAAGTAAACACAATGATCATACTCACTTCTTGTAAAATTTTGGCTCACCATGAAAGAATCAAACGTCTTGTACCATTTCCTAGGAGACTGCCTCAGGCCATACAATGACTTCTTGAGTTTGAAAACAAACATTTTATTGTGATCCTGAACAAACCCTTCTGGTTGTTCCATATATATTTCCTCATTCAAATATCCATGTAAAATTGTTTTCTTAACATCTAGATGCTCTAACTCGAGATCTAGTAAAGTAACTATTGCTAACACAACACAAATTGAAATGAGCCTAACAATTGGTGAAAAAATTTCATGGAAGTCAATACCTTCCTTTTGAGAATACCCTTTTGCTACCAGTTTTTCTTTGTACCTTTCAACTTTATCATCAACACCATTTTTTAATTTGTAGACCCACTTGCAACCTACAACCTTCCTTTTGTTCAGGAGTTCTACTAGGTCCCATGTATTATTATTTTCTAAAGCATTCATTTCTTCTTTCCTTGATACTTTCCATTTATCACTATCAGATACCTCTATTGCTTCCTGATAACAACTAGGTTCTTGATCATTAAAAATCAAAGCAACAGATGTAGCATAATCATCAAAGCAACAGATGTAGCATAATCATCATACCTCTTAGGAAAATTCCTGACCTATGTATATCTACGTAGAGATTGTTGTGGTATTTCCTTAATTTCCTAGAAATTTTCTATATCATTATCTTCTTCTGTAGGAGCTTCTTCGTGAACATCTTCATGCTCCTTTTCTCCCATAGATGATCGAGTCTCCAATTTAATTTTCTAAGATTGTGGTACTTCTACCTATTTCACTTCAACATATGATTTTATGAGTGATAATTCATCAAATATGTCATATCTATTAATGGTGATTTTATGGGAAGTAGGATCCCACAATATATTTCCCTTAACTCTATCACCATACTTAACAAAGACAAGCCTTTTTTATTTGTGATCTAACTTAGAACGTTGATCCTTAGAAATAAGAGCATAGGCCTCACAACCATAAATTTAAGATTTGAATAATCACAAGGGTGACCTGTCCATACCTCTTCTGGAATCTTAAAGCTTATTTCATTTGATGGTGACTGATTTACCAGATAGCATGATGTAAGAACTACTTCTCCCCATAATTCCTGGTGCAATTTGACATTACTGAGCATCTTCCTTTCTCTCTCTAGAAGAGTCATATTCATGAGCTCAACAACACCATTTTATTGAAGAGTATACACCGTGGAGTATACAATGTCTTTTGATCCCATATTCCTTGCAATAATTTTCAAATTCCTTAGATGTGAACTCACTTCCATTATCTATTCTCAAACATTTTATTGACCCGCCAGTACTCTTTTTAACCAAATCTCTAAATTGCGTAAAAGCATTAAATACACTAGCTTTTATTTTTAATATATAGATCCACACATTTCTAGATTAATCATCTATAAATGTTACAAAATATGACGATCCTCCAAAATAAACTTTAGGAGATGGTCCCCAAACGTCTGAATCGATATAATCAAGGATACCTTTACTAATATGCCTTCATATTTTAAACTTTTGTCTAGACTAATTTCCATAAATACAATGCTTGCAGAAATTCAAATTCAAAGATTTTAAGCTTGGAAGTAACTTACGGTCTACCAGTACCTTAAGCCCTTGGTTTCTCATATGACCCAAACGTTGATTCCATAAATGAGTAGTCACTTGCACCTTCATATACTACCATTGCTTGATTTGATTCAGTTCTTCCTTCTAGCTGATAAAGATTCTCGACCCTTTTAGCCTTCATGACTACTAAGATGCCTTTGGACACCTTCAATAATCCACCTTGAATTGTACTTTTATAACCACCAGAATATAGAACTCACAAAGATATTAGGTTCTTTCTAAGTTCAATTTCATTCCTCACATATTTAAATGTTCTTACAGTGCCACCATATATTTTAACCCTGATACTACCAATCCCAACAATTTTACAATAAATATCATTTCCCATAAAAAAAACACCCTCGTCTATAGATTGGTAAGTTGAGAACCAATTTCTATGAAGACACATATGATTGGACACACCAGAGTCTAACAACCAATGTTGATCGTGTTGTGAAAAATTACAAATAGATAACACTTCATTAACCATAATTGAACCTGAACTTCTTTCAGACGAATTTTCTTCCTTTATGGATCCCTCTTTTGATTCTTGTTGTATTTTCCAACAACCCTACTTAAGATGCCCTAATTTTCCACAATACCAACATTTTAGCTTACTCTTCTTGCTTTTTGAATCAAATATTGATGTACCTCTTTGATTCTTCCCTCTTTCTTTGGATCTCCCTCTAGCAACCATTGCTTATGATGTTGAGGTTTATTGAATGGATTTTCTCCTCATCTTCTTAGTCAACAAATCTCCCACAATAGTATCATAACCAAGGAAATCTATCAAGAGAAAGCTAATAGAGGTGACTAAATGAACCCAAGACTTAGGAAATGAACACAATAGTGTAACTGCCTTATCTTCATCATTGAATTTTACATCCATACTAGTCAACAGAGATGTAAGGGTATTGAAACTATTTAAATGGTCAACAATTTTTGGACCTTCTTTCATCTGTAAATTGTATAACTGCCTCTTCATGTAGATTTGTTCGTCAAGGATTTCTCCATATAAATACTTTCCATCTTTCTCCATAAGTATGTTGTTGTTACCTCTCCAGCTATATTAAATAGAACGTCATGTGCTAGACACAGACAAATGGTATTGAGAGCTCTTGCATCTATATCTTCATAGTCCTCATTCGACTTATAAGCAATCTTTGACCTACTCGCCAATGCCTTTTACAATCCTTGTTGCACAAAAAGATCTCTCATATTGAAATTCCATAGCTCAAAATTATTTTTCCCTTTGAATTTCTCCACCTCAAACTTTGAGATTTGTACTTTTTCCATTAACAGAAAATGCCCAAATCAAACTTATAACACTAATATCTTTAATATGGAAAAACAATCTTAATATGGCTTAAGGTTGAACCAAAAAAGGTTAACCCAAACCACACATATTTAAAAAATATATGCCTTAAAACCATTTACTAAAAGTAATCCACTTCTTCATTTATAAAGTCACTCTTTATAAAATATATTTTGTGCATAAAGAAACCTCGTGTGCATAATACCGCCTCTTTAAATTTTATAAATGTGATTTTTCTTAAAATATTCCTTATGCATAATGTTAAAAAAAAACGTGTTCATACCCATTCTTGCAAAACAAAACTGTATTCTGATTTCATACCTTGAGCTCCATGCATATACACTTCAAGATATATTATCTTCCATGGTTATCACCCCCACTAAGACATAGGTAGCGATGATCTACAGAATGGTTATGACCCCTCCTGAAGCGATGATCCCCAAAAATCTTTGAAGCGTAAGTCTAAGTGCTATTATCGCCCCTCTAACAAGGCTCAGGGAGAAATAGGCCGAAAAACATCGCCCTCCCTGCAACAAATTCATTTTGGCACATGGATCGATCTCTTCCATTTCTCAGATCGAATATCCATGTGCAAATTCTATAGGAAATTTCCCTCACATGCCAGATCTCGCCCAATGGCTCTCTTGAACTCACACAAATCTGCTCGGCTTACCTATTCTGATACCACCTGTTGGGCAGTGAAAGTATAAACTTAAATAAATTTAATAGAAAATAATAATATATCACAACAATTACACACACAAAGAACACATTGATTTTAGGTGGTAAAAAACTTTACAAGAGAAATATCCATGGTTCAATGATAATCAATTTTCTTATTGTTAAAGGGAGATTATATCAGCCAAACTTAGGCCTACAACCATCTCTCACACTAATCCCATTTTTCCTCTATGGTATTACATAGATTATGGCATCTTCCAGTAGTTACATAAATTTGATATGCACCTAACCAATTCTATTTTTAGTTGATTTAATCCACTGAAGCCAAAATAATGGACAAGAAATCTACATATATCCATAATTCATGGAAAATTAGTTGGCTTCGTTTCAACAAGAAGGCACTAGAAAAGATAAAGAGAAGGAGCTTAATGAGGAAATGCAATAGATTACTTGAAGAGGGAGTTCAAGAGGAAGGATCTCATAAGAAGGGTAGAGGAGAACTTTATCAAAAAGGGAAGAGCTCAAGAGGAAGGAGCTCATAAGAAGGGTAGAGGATAACTTTATCAAAGAGGGAAGAGCTCAAAGGGAAACCCAAATGAAAACAAAGTGGATTTCAAAATGAGATCAAAACAAAATTATAAGATGAATAATTGTTGGATCCTTAGTTTAGAAAGAGTCTAAGTACTCCAACAACTTATTTTGTTTCCAATTTAGTTTTCTTCCAATAAATGTCGCGCACTCTAAATATGGATCCCATCAATGCATTAAATTAAATTATTTTTTTGTTGGGGACTATCCAAACCATGGGGTAAAGGTGATCAACCTTTTGCATTATATTGTATCAATGAAAGAAGAACCTATGGTGAGGAGAATTCTAACAATGAATTTGGTAGAGTTGTCAAAGAAAGACACAATGTCGACAAAAGAAGTGTTTGGTAAATTTGTATGTGGAAAAGATAGCTCCAATATGGTGGGTGGGCACATGTTACCTAGACCTGTAAACAATATTGTAGGAAAGTGAGAAAAATATGGAATAAAAAGGAAGCATGTGAGTCAAAGGAAGTAGATGCATATGTCACATGGATGAGAATGAGGTTAAAAAGGAGATGCAAAAGATAATAGCTTATTAGAGTGAAAATGAGTGGGAGGATGTGTCTCTCGAAGAGGCACATCAACATGTGATGAGAATGAGGTAAAAAAAGAGATGAAAATTTTATTTGCATCCTTAGAAACATTGATGGGGATTGATATAGAGGAAGGTAAAATACAATGGCTTATGAGAGTGAAAATGAGCGGGAGGATGTGTCTCTTGAAGAGCCACATCAACATGTGATGAGAACGAAGTTAAAAAGGAGATGCAAAATTTATTTGCATGCTTAGAAACATTGAGGGGGCTTGATAAAGAGGAAAGTAAAAGACAATGGCTTATGAGAGTGAACATGAGTGGAAGGATGTGTCTCTCAAAGAGCCACATCAACATGTCTTAGAAACTGAGGAGGATTTGACTAAGAGAGTTTGAAGGAATAAGTAATGATAGAATATGAAGAGATGATTAATGGGATGGAAACAAAATCAACATAAGGGAATCTCTAAGAGAATAAAGATTGCATACGAGAAGATAATTTATGTGAAGAGAAAGATGATATGAATAGTAGGTTGACAATAATATTGGCTAGAGAGTATTCCCATATTGATGTGGAGGATGCCAAGTATGAGTAGAAAGATCATTTGATTGCATTCATGCCGAGGGAAGCATACTTATAAATTATAGCGCCATATCTACTAAAAAAAAAATTCAACCAAGTGAAGCTCATTAGAGAAGGTGTTTGAGGGAAGTTTTTATTCCTTTAATTTTTTTTGTGTTTATTTTTGTGCAACCAAATAAAATAATTTAAATTTTTTGAATATATATGTAAGTACCAAAGGGTCAATGAAAAAAATAAAGTTAAGAAGATCCTTGAAGTAGAAGAGGAGATCGGAAAATTACAACCTAAGGTTGTGGAAGATTATTTTTGTTCGTGGATGGAGGCAATAAGCAATGAAGGAACTCTTAGGTTGGAGAGCAATAATCAAGAAAATTGTGATGATGTAATAGTTCAGATAGTTCAAAGTGATTTTGATACCTAAAGGAAATTGCGTGGAAAAACATTACCCCTATTTGGTTCAACATTGGGTAGTTGATGAAGACTTTGTGATCGATGTCTAGAATTTTCTATATATGATGAATGAAGGACACTATGATGAAGTGCTAGTGTGTAAGAAAAAGGTAGAAGTCATTCAATGGGTGCATCTGCATAGTAAACCCAAAGAAGAATATTCCATTAATAGGAATGACAACCAAGGAATTACAATGCAAAGGGGAGATATGTATTGGGTGCACCAAGCATTTGTGATAATGCAACAAGGCATATAACATGCAAAGAATGTTTTGTATCGTGTTGTTAAGATCATGATAAAGAAAAACAATGAAGAGTTGGTAGTGTGGAACATCGGTTTGATGAATCCCAATAAACATAACGTTATAACGATTGGAACAAGGAAACCAATTGGGAAGTGTTGAACAATAAATGGTACAATGCATGGAGCCAAAGGAAGAAGAAAATGAAGAATAAGAAGAGGATTTGGTTGAATTGGGTAACTAAATACTTGCACCATTCTTTGTGAGAAGAAGCTCAATCTTTCAATTTACTAGGGGACTTTGGTACAAGAGTATTAACAATTGAATGGAATGACTCCCTAGGAGATTGGAGATTGCATTGGAAGGATGAATTAATGTGGAGTAGTGGAAAAGTGTCTCTCATCCTGTGACTCAACAACACGAAGGGAGGAACTAGGAACAAAAGAGTGAGGGAAACCCCAAGAGGGAATTTCCATATCAATTGGGAGGTTTACCCCTAGTACTATCATTGATTGAGAATGACCATTCCTCAATATATTTTCTGAAGTGGGAAAAAATACAAATATTTCCCACTTAATGAGGAAGGTCTAGTGGTATGCATTCCTTGGTTGGTGGTGTAAGTTGAGTTTAAGCCTAAAGTAAGAACTAGTAGGAATAATTCATGTTGAATGATAGTACTAGGAAGGGTATTTTTGAAGTAGGAATAACATAATGAACCTGTGAAATTATTCATGTGAACCAATTTGATTATATAGCATGTTATTATGGAAAGTAGGGGTAAGAGTGACTTATTATTATATGATTTCATGATAATATTGTTAAGTCATGCATGGAGAGAAGGTAACCAAAGGTTACAAATGCATGGGAATCATCTAGGGAAACCACAATCTAGGCATGTAATCTTATCTTAACACTGAAATTCAACAATAATTTATCCATGGCATTAATAGTAATCCTTAAAGTATCAAAATCAAAATCAAATTTATATGTCTATCATGATATTAATAAGTGCATATATGGTTAATTTAACATCTCATTGCTCTATCTTGTAAGGCCCTGTATATTTTGATCATTCCCCAAGGTTCTAATGTCATGTCATATCTCTATATTAACTCATTATGGGATCATTATACCCAACAAAACATAAATATTTTGGACCCTCGGTCATAATCATTTAATATTTTTTTTCATGCTTTATCCACTTGTACTCATGAATAATTCCCCGCTAGAATTCCCCGGTTTTATTCCATAACCTAGACTTTAACTTTATGTCCCTTGATAACAAGTATCTATATCAAGATACTTCTAACTAAAATATGTCATTCCCATCAAATTGACATGGCCATCTTTCTTCTCATATATTACACACATTGAACAACATAGTTACTTACTTGAACCCATAATAATTCCATACATACATAGTCGAGTAGTGTAATGTTCTTGGTATTAAAAATTATTATGCATGCATATTCAACCTATTATTATCATATAAGCCCTATTGTGTTGTGATAATTTTCCTCCTTCATAGCAAGGTAGGTAACCACTCCATGTCATATTACTTGGCACCTTTAAAAGCTCCATCAATCACATACTTGTAGCCTTTTAATTCATGTTAGAATTCAAATCACAACTATCATTCCCTAATCATACCTTAACCATAAGATTATACCAATCATTACCATCATCTCTACCAACAACCCTTCATCTTATTCATACTACTAAGTCCACTTAACAAACTTGTTAAGGAAGAGGTTTGCGATACGACCCCAAGGGGATGATATATGTGGTTAAATGTATAAGTAATGGGGTAGTTGTATATGTAATAGGATTCAACCTAATAAATGGCACACATGGAGGAACATGTGATTTGTATATATGAATGTATTGGGGTTATGTGAAGGAGGTTCTCCTATTCTATACGGAGTTATTGTGTAACTCATATCTCTTATCAATTTTGAAGTTTTGCCCGACATTCACATCCTGTATACATAGTTTTTAATCTAGTGTATTATGTTATCTTAAGTATTTGGTATGTAATATTTAGTATCAAAGCAGACAATCATTGGGTTTGGATCCTTCAAACATGTCATCTTAGAATTTTTTATTCAAACTTCTTTAGGGGCAATAGAGTAAAGAGTGAACTATATTGGGTCCAAATTTTAGATTTTGATTCGTTATACTTTTGGAGTTACAAGCTACCGAAGTTATAGTTTTTAACTAATCCTAAAACTAGTCTCAAACAAGTGTTCTTAGAAAAAACGATATATCTTCCATCAATGGTATTGAAAAGAAGATAAACCATACTATTTTTTGTCCAAATTTCAGAGAAGGAAGTGAACTATTGGTGAAGCAACACTCTATACACATTTTCTCTCCTGGAATAGGAGAAAAAAAACAATTGATGGTGATGCAAGCATAGTTTTATATTGGAAGATACAAATTGAATGGGATCAATGGAAGCCTAAAGATAACATATAAAAGTAGATCCTATAAAAAGTTCAGCAATAGAAGATTAAAATTAGCAAATTTCTAACATATTGAAGGTCAACTAGCAAGGGAATCTTCAAATTAAGGTTTTAAAAGGTATCTTAACTTATAATTAGCATAAATTTTGGTTAGGTTGTCCAAATGAGGCGATTAAAAATATGTTGGAATATGATACATGGGAGAATATGTTGGGAATATGATAATAATTATTTTTTATCATTATTGTTAAGATAGTGAGGCTGGAAGTTGAGAGTTTTGGTTAGACCTCAATTAAGAACCAATGACAATTTGTTTAGAGGAGATGAAGATGAAGATGAAATTGATATTGGGGACTGGTCAAAGATGCAAAGGAAAATTATATAACTCATTGTTATGCAAGTATTTATTTTTATGGTGATGCTTCTAAGTGTTAGAAACATCTTTATGGGTATACTAGACTAAACACCACATAGGAATTATTTGAAGAATTTCTCTCAAATAAATGGATTAGGGACAAAAAAAAAATGGAAGTGATGCATAAAATTCAAGATGAGTTAAAAAAAATCAAAATAAAATATCTAAAATAATAATGATGAATTTTAAAAGATACAAGACCTTAATGAAGCACTCCTTTAGGAGGTTCAAAAATAACAAAAAAGAAAATATTAACAAATGAATGTGGAAAAATGATGAGTCAAGGGAAAAATTAAAAAACAAAGATGAAGAAATCAAAAGGTTGCATAAGCATAATAAAGCCCTACTTGATAATGTTAATAATATGGAAAAGTGTCTATAGGAATCCAAACCAAAGCATAAGGATGAAGATGCTACCAAAATAGTTGAAGAAAATACTACAAAAATACTTGAAAAGGAAATTTGCAAGAAGGTTGAAGAAGTCATAAATACAGATGAGGTAAAATCAGGAATACAATTTTTTTTTTGTTTGCTAACGTGTCCTTGACCTATTGGACTAGCATGTGGCTGAGAAACCATGACCCGGGGGCATATAAGCCATCAAATCACTCATGTATCACACCTATCGAGGGCCACACCAACCCTCTAACCATATTAGAATGTTTCATAAGTTAGAGAAACCCTAAATAGATGTATAGAAACCCTAGAAGACATGTCATCTCATTAAAAGAATTAATATTTAAGTATTGTCCTCTAAAATAATAAGTCAGTCTGGATATGAGATAAAGAGAACTATAAATAGAGGGCTCTTGAGCTCATTTGGCCATTCACACTCTCACAGCTCGCACAAGACAAGTGGTGTGCAAGTTTGGAGAAGGATTGTAGTTGCAGCTACTGCAACTGGGATTTTGGTCTTGGTTTCTGGTTTATGAAATTTATGTTTAGTGTGCTATTCTTGGAGAAAGAGAGATATGATATCTCTTGGTTAACTATTGGGTAGGGTACTTCTTTTGGAATTATTCTATCTATCAAGGTTATGGTGCTCAGGGGTGGTTGCATGCCTATGGTTGGGTGATAATATTGAGATATTGTTTATGGAAAAAAGAGAACATCTATTTTATTCTAGTTGTTTATGGGCCCACGCTACCTTCAGATAGTATAACCACTGGAAGATAAATTGGAAAGTTATTTGTTCAGCTCATTGTGGCACCAGTTATAGTTGCAACTAGGTTTTCTAATTATACAGCTGCAACAAACCCTAACCCTTTTGTTCAGCCACTTCTGGTGAAGAATTTGACCTAATTCCTTGACATCCTAATGCTCCCTATCCTAGCACACTTCTTGGTACCCTCAGCTAGCAAAAACATCAAGTTTGATTTTTTTGTCAACGTCAAAGTCAAAGTTTGACTAGTCAAAGTCAAAGGTTGGCTGGTCAAGTTCAAAGTCAAAGGTTGAATTCTAGTCAAATTGATTTTGTGGTCAAAGTTTAAATTCTAGAGTTTCTATCTTGTTCTAATCATTGAATCTTCTGATTCAGTTTCTAATATCTTCTTGCCAAGATTGTATCTAGTTTCAGATTGGAAGACAAGATGGATAATGCTACAAGACTTCAAAGGTATGCACTTGTATATGTTATCCAAGTTATATCTTCTAGAAAAACATTTGTGTCTTTGAAGGGAAAGTACTAGAGACCTTTTCCAAGCTGTAATCTTGGATTTAGTGCATTCATAAGAACAAGCGCACCCTCCATAGCAAGTGAGGCTTCAGGTTCCAGGCTTGATTAAATTGTTAAGCTTCAAATTTGTATATATCAAGGGTGATAGTTGCTACATTCAAAAAAAATATTTGAAAGGTTCTATTATTTCTAGGTGCAACGAATACTTGACTGCATATGAATATCATTGATATATATGCATATTTGCAAGATGAGCTAACATTTCCTCTAGAGAGATATTTCTTATTTTCTCTTGTTGTTCTTGTTCTGGGCAGGTACCCTTGTGAAATATGTTTGATGGACAATCTTTGTGGAAGCCGTCATAGAAGAATTTTATAGGGATGACACAATGCTTGCAACAACTACCAGATGGGCAACAATCAAAATGAATAGAAACAAACTCGAATAGAATCAGAGGGAGTTAGACTCAGAAATAAGTCAGTAATCAAGAGGAAACTAAAATAAACGTGTGACACTTTGCAGAAAGAGAAAAGGATATAGACGGAAGCATGAACTCTCTCAAATGGAGGGAGATGATTACAAAGTTCCAAAATAAGAACATGCATATTTCTCATTCGGGAATGAAGCCGGAAATAGTAAGGAGATAATCCCTATTAATATGATCCATTGAAGAATATGTGAATGCTATGAAGTATATGTTCATTCTCTTCATTGGAAGTAGCATCCATGATAAGCAGCATGTGTTCAACTTGACACTAGAAGAATTCTTCTTCAAAGAGAAGCCTTAAATATCCTTGGTTTTCCATATACATTTATATTCCTATGGTGAAAGGAAGAAGTTGGAACCTTCAGGAAGGAAGGGCATGTAATCTATAGAAGATTCCATGGAATCCAACATTGAAGAAGGAAGTTGTGATGAAGAACAATGTAAGTGAGAAATTGTGAAAAAGACTTATAAATGGAAGTACTTTTAGATACAAGGCAAGATTCGGGGCTAGAGGGCTCTCCCAGAAGGAGGGACAAGACTATGATGACATCTTGCTCTAGTATACCTCTACTCGAGCCATTAAATCTCTTGCAGTATCCATGATTTGGAGTTTACATCAAATGGATGTAAAGATTGTTCTTCTCAACAAAGTAATTGAAGAAGAAGCATATAGAACTGTTGGATTACTTAGAGGGGGGGTGAATCAGTAATAGCATAATTATAATCCATTTTCTTCAAATGTTATATCAATGTAGATTTATTATCCAATAATGAGAATCAAGAAATAAACAATCACACACATACACAGTACACCAGTGTTTTACGAGAAAACCCAAATCGGGAAAAAAACCACATAATTATTTTTCTTATATGTCTTGAAGAATTACATTCATTGGAAGCACCAACTTCCTCTGTTTTCCAGTTGCAACTGGAAGGAGGCTCCAACCCCCTAGTTTCTTAGGCTACAACCTGAGGGAAGCTCCAACTCCCCAATTCTTTGGCTACAACCAGAAGGATGCTACAACCCCCTATGTTCTTCGGCTACAACCAGAAGGTGGATACAACCACCTGTCCTTGCCCCATCTGGCCACCCTAAAGTAGAAGTAGAATGATGGAATCACATTCACACTATCATTATGAGATATACCGCTATAAACTTGTACCAATAAATTTGAACCATGCATCAACCTACACCTCAACCTGTACCATAAACAAGTGCATCAACCATGCACCAACCT
>JASDQU010301717.1:1914-13836 GCA_032191745.1 Picea mariana
TGTTGAAAAATAGAGGTTTTTTTTTTTTTTTTTTCCATATTGCCCGATAACGTCGCTATTGCCATGTTAACATCTCTCTTTCCACGTTGTCGTCTCTATTGCCACGTTTTCATCTCTATTTCCATGTTTGTAACATGGTCGTCTCTCTTGCCACGTTTGTAAGATAGTCATCTCTCTTGCCACATTTTTAAAATGTTCCTATTGGCCTGACTATTGAATTTTAGATGGCTTTCTATTGTGGGAAAGGATTATGGTGTGATTTTTATGATTTCCATGGTGTCCTTATGATATGACAATGGTAATATATTATCCACATAATTAAAGGTTTCTTGAGAAGTAACAAGGGGACCATGATACCATAAGAGCGAAAGAGGAAAGGGGGTGCATGGGTGATATGGTTTGACACTTTTTCTTTGAAGTAAAAACTTCCTTGTCCATGATTCCTTAAAAATATTTCCCACTCATCTTTTAATTGGATGTTCTTTTGGATGTTTCCTCATGCCTCTTGGGAAGGGCACACTTGTCTTATGAAGAATAAACTTGGGGGGAAACCATTATTCACCCTCATTCATGAATGATTCTTAGACTCTCCATTCTACCTAAGAACATTTCTTTCCCATGTGAATTATCCATTTTCCTATCCAATTTCTCTTCTTCTCATTGTTCATGGCGGAACTTGTTTGGAAACATGGTTTTTATGCATGCAAACAAGGAAAAATCCCCATGGAATTATGGCTAGGAAAAAGCTATGGGGAGTGGAGGATTTGCTTGTAAGAAATGATATGAAATTGGATAGTTTTGAGGGAAAAACCATGGTTGGAATGTCCACAAGAGGTGAAGTAAACACCATTAAAACCTGCAACCTTGTTAGTGTTGGTCATGGATATTTTGAACTGAGTGGTTTCTTTTAGGTCATTCAAAGTGTGAAACCAATATTGTTGGACTTTGTTTTCCTACATTGGAAGGGAATAAGATATCCAAGGGACTATGGAGTATAGAAGAGGGAGATATCCCTTGTGATATGACATAGAAGAGAAGCTAATGACAATTGATGTCTATATGAGGGCCTAGAGTGCTCAATAGTGAGCATATTGGCTATGTCATGAGATAAATGGGTTGGCGCGAGTGAGATTAGAGCCTTGTAGGAGATTCCTTAAATTTTTTCATTGTGTTATTGAGGAGAAGAGAGTGCCACAATGGTTGATGGCTAGATGTTAGGATCCTCCCTAGGGGTGTAATTAGGGGGGAAAAGGGACCACTAGAGTAGTAATAATATAGTTATGGTGGTCATTCAATGTAAAGTGGAATGGGTCCATTATGGATGTTATTATTAAATAAGATCCATTAGTCAATTAGAATGGAATACATGTAATGTGGCCTCATTAAAGAAAGTCCATTAGGTAATTAGGAGGTGGTTATGATTAGGGTTCTCTAGTTAGCTATACAGAGAGACATAGTCCTTATGGATATGTATTGAAGTATATGGATGGTACACTGATTATTTTAGCATGGTGGTCATCACTCATACATGTGACCTAGATTTATGGACAAACTTCTTGGACTACTAGAGAATTGAGACAAACCCTTTCACATGGGACCCTATCTCTTTAGACTACTTCATATTTGTGATTAGAAACCATACACGAGACTCTCATTTATTGGTTTACATCCACTCATTTATTGGTTTACATCCACACTACAAGCATTCAGGGAAACACTTTCCAGAGGGGTATGGAATGTTGGGACCCTTCTTAGAGGTGTAATGGGCGGGGGGTGTTGGGAGGGGGGTGAAAGGCCCATTATACTAGTGATGGTATATTTATGGTGGTCATTCAATCTAAATTGGATTGGATTCAGGGGGTGGAGGGGAAAAAGGCCCATTAAACTAGTAATGGTATAATTATGTTGGTCATTCAATTTAAAGTGGATTAGGTCCATTATGGTTGTTATGATTAAATAAGGCCCACTAGTTAGTTAGCATGGAATAAATGTAATGTGGCCTCATTTAAGAAGGTCCACTAGGTATTTAGGATGTGGTTATGATTTAGACTGGGTCGATGACAACAATAATAAAAATGATGAGCTAATGACATCATCCTCTGAAGAATCTATGAGTGAATATGATGAGCTGATGACATCATTCTCACCAACATATGTCCACTTAGTCACAATGACACATCTTTGATATCCTCCAACATTAAAGAAATCCCCACATCACCGGGGATTTTAAACATTTTCAATAAGTGTGAGTCATTCATGCATTCTCCTACCTCATGGAAATTCTCTTGTGATCATTCTCACCATTATTCACATAACCCCCACACTATATTCCCCTTAGTTACTCAATAATCCAAATTTAGAAATGACCAAAACTAATGCAACAATGACATAATAACATACCTTGGAAGAGAGATAGATGGTTGTAGATAAGCATAGAGGTAAGGAAAATTAGAAAACCTTTAACCCCATGCCCATGAAATAGTTGCTTATTAATTATTTAAGAGCTAAGGAAATACTCCACTAGGTTTCCCATAAAGCAATCAATGGATTGGACTATTTCTGCCTACATGAGGGAACTGAAAAGGAAGGATATGCTTGAGGGATTATTGATTAGAGAAAGGAAACATTTTCCTTTGTGTTGTGTATGGCATGGAAAAGATATTGTCCCTTATACTCAAATATCACTCACATACCCACTCTATATATCGTCTCATCTCATCCTCATTTCATTTTAATTTTCTGATCAGTCGAATTTTAAAGGAAACAAATATTAAAAGACATTGTAGGGCTAGAGTACATGATGGGAAACGGTGACCTGTGAATGGGGCCAACGTTGAAATTTTTTCAAAATTTTTCTATATGACATCATACATCCTTAAGTCTTGAAACCCTACCATACCGTCAATGCATGTGTCTAGTCTAATCATGTCAAATTTTGATGCATACAGACACATATTGAAGAAATTTCAATGTTGGCACCATTCACTACTCACTACGCGGGGTCGGTGCATGAAATTTTTCGTGGTTGAATTGTAAGTTCCATGACATTTCAAGAGAGTTCCAACAAAGATTCTACAGATGGAAACAATGACATTTGAAAATGAGACACCCATTATGAACGTTGTTGAAAACATGGACGATATCAAAGATTATGTGGTCGGGACATCAGAAATCCTTGAGTCTTGAAACCCTCCCATATGGTCAAGGTATGTGTCTAGTCTAACCATGTTGAATTTCGAAGCATACATGCACAGTTTGAAGAAATTTCAACGTTGGCCCCATTCACTGCTCACTATGAGGGGTCGGTGCAAGATGACATTGGTGGGTGAATTGAAGCTTCTGCGACATCAACTTGAATTGGTAATTCAATAATAAAACCCTCCTTAAGTATTATGCGGTGACATCAAACATCCTTAAGTATTGAAACCCTCCCATACCTTTAGAAAAATTAGAAAACCTTTAACCAAGTATCTAGTCAGTGATAGTTGGAAGAAATTAGAGTGGTGTTCATGTGATGATCCAACTCAATACAAAATTTTACCTAACAACTTGAAAGAATGTTGCCACCAAACTACTCATTCATAGGAGAAAATTGTCGTTGACTTGCTCATCCAACAGAGGAGGGAAAGA
The DNA here is from genome assembly GCA_032191745.1 of Picea mariana. Lineage (NCBI taxonomy): Eukaryota > Viridiplantae > Streptophyta > Pinopsida > Pinales > Pinaceae > Picea > Picea mariana. The sequence goes on from JASDQU010301717.1 coordinate 5,545, forward strand.
CGACATATCCTTGTGATATTGTGCACCCACTGGAAGAGTAGTACCATGACATATCAAAGATATCAAGATATCAAAGCTTGGATGTGATAGTGATGATATCAACTATTATAGAATTAAATCCCTAGGTCAACCGAAGATATAATGCTTTAATAACAATCAATAGATTTGAATACTACCTCAAAGTTATCTTGAATTCTTTGTAGATCTTATAGCAATAAATTGTGACTTGGGATGACATTAGTCACCCTAGGTGTGTAGTCCTTTCAACTATGAGAAAAATGGCAAGAACTAAAACACTCCCTCAAAGCTAACTTGAATTTTTTTCGCTGCTATACCAATGAATTGTAACTTGGTATGGCATTAGTGACCCTAGGTGTGTAGTCCATTCAACTATGAGAAAAATGGCTAGAACTAAAACTTATGTTGTACTGTGCATACAACCATTTTAGTGACGATGAAGAGTTGCAATGGATGATGATCTTTTGTAAATAGGATCTCAAGTAATATAATATGACGAGACTAGTGGAAGCATATTGAAGGGATTACAAAGTTATGCCACTTAAATGCATTGAGCGTAGTGCATTGAGGAAACTAAAAAAAAGAAAGAAACATAGAGACACCAAAGAAAAAAGAGATAATATAGATCAACATAGTGATTTTTGATTAAATATACATCTATTTTTGGTACAAAATAATGAGATAAAAGAATTGCAAGGATCAAATCAATGCAAGGAATCACTATAAACCTTGATGGTGAATATAGTTGTAATAGTTCAATTCTACAACTAGATCAATGCAAATTTATGTAAGTATAGTGCATGGTGTACTTTTTGGTGATTAATTTATGAGATATTGATATATTTATACAAGTGATTTGATAGAATCTACCATCAACTTGATCATCACAAAGTTGGCAAGAAGCATATTGAACTCTTGGTTTTTTTTGGAAATCCATTTTTCTATGTAAGTGGCATTAGAGTGGACCTCATAAACTTGGTTAATCATAGGTCATAAGCATGCTAACTGAGTCAACTAAGAGATTTTGTTGATGATCTAAGGAATTTTGTTATGAGTTAGCACAAAGTTATGCATGCTTATATGAATTAGTAGAGAGTCTTAAATAGATAAAAAAACCTCCACAAAATAATACAAAAATTGAAGAAAAATAGAATGGAAGTGAACTTATTGTTGTTTCAAAGAAAAAAATTAATGTAACATTATTTTTAGTTTTTCAACAACCCTGTTTCCTCCCCCATGTGTTTCCTACAAATTCAATACATCTAATGAGTCTAAATTTCATGTAGAAATAGGGGGGACAAGGAAAACAATCCTCTTATCAATGAAAAATCCTTATTAAATTCAACATGGAACCAAAAGATAGGAAGTCAAGAGGAATATTATTCTTAGATACTCAAACCATTCCATCCACCCTTTTTCTCATTTTGATTGAAGATTTCATTCCAATCCCATCCCAAAAGTCACATATCCCCTAATTCCAAATAATGAGTTAGGCTATTCTTGACATTCTTGTTTTGATGAGGCACTTTTCAACTCTAGACTTTCTTATTAATCAGAAACGTCTAGAAACTTTCGTTTCAACAATATTTTCATGCTACCTACTTCTTGGTTATCTTTCTTACTTTCCTTTAAAATTCTCCTTCACTTTTTGAAGTTTGTCTTAAACATGTTTGTTTCTTGTAATAATACGAAATCTAGATCTTCCTTTAAAATTTCATTTTGAGTGCTTTGAATTTCATATTGATCCTATTCCCCTCACATCCAGTAAAGAACTTTCATTTACATGGTTTGAGAATTTTTGAAAGATATATTTTTCTATCCAATTGATTCTAGTAGCTAGAGTCTACTTCTTTCTACCTTGTTGATAATCTACGCCTTATTAATTTCTTCTTGCTTTCCATAATTTGACTCCAATTTTAGGGTTTTTTCCACTTTCTTTCCCTAGCTTAATCCTTGACTAAGATCTAGGCCTTTGTTCATCTTCTAGTTCATCCACTCCTTTATCCTTGCCATATATGGTTACACGATCATCCTTATCTAAGTTTATTGTCTCAAAAATATCTTTTCCCACCAAAGCAATTCCATCCTTTCCATAGAATTGATTTTCATAAAGGGATTCATACATGCTTGTGTTCTTAGGATTTTTATCTTCTAGTAAAAACCATTTAAATCTATTTGTCATATTTATCTCTCTACACATATGCACATGCACACCCACCCACCCACCTTGACATATATGTGTGTGTGTGTGTGTGTATTCTTCCTTGGATTTGTTTTTTCCTTTTGTTTGCTCCTAGAGGTTTATCAACTCTATGTAATTATATATTCCTTGTATTTCTCTACTATATCCTTTTTATAACATCTCTACAAATGATCATATTCATGATTGTTTCTATGCATAAAATATTCATGATGAAATTCTAGCACCTATTGCTATGAACATTCGAAAACTTCTAAGTCAATATTATCCAAAATAAGTTTCTCTAAATCTATATCTATACAAGGTCCATGCATACAGAGTTGTTAGTGGTCAATCATCTATCTTTGAAAGACAATCTTCATTGCAAGTGTTAAAAGGGATAGTGTATAAACACACCTACTTTGTCACTACAAGAATAGTGGTAGTAACCATACTACTAAACCCATCTAGTGAGGTGATAGGATATTACCATCAACAAACCTCCAAGAAGAATAAATCACCCAGGATCAATGCCACTCGATGATGATTATTGTTCCATTTATCTTACTAATATATGGCTCCACCAAAATTACCATATATACTTTCACTCGATAAGAAATATCTTTTTTGGACAAGATGCTTCCTATTATAATTTATCTGAATTCGACAAGTGTTCCCTTCCCCATTCTAGGAATATTGCAATGCGATGTATCTGACCTACAATACTTGAGGAAGATCCCTCCGACCAAGAAAATCTATGAGTGGGGGGTATCTATTCCTTGAAGTTCACCCAAGACTTGCACCAAGCCTCAATTTCTTGAAATGACTTGCTTGCATGGGTGAGACGACCCACTAGGGATGAAACATGTCTTTGGGTGGATTTGAACCTTGGTGGGGTATGAAACACCCTTGCTTTACAAATTAACCAAGCTCCTATTGACTCACTCAATAGAAATCAAATATAAGGGTATACTAAAAGGGAATACCTTAGTAAATATCTATAATAGATGCGTCCTCTTATGACAGTGTGCCAAGCATGATTTTATCCAATATAGGAGAATTACAATGAAGCATAGATGGCATACAACACTCAAGGAAAAACCCTTCTTCTAAGAAGCTGTAGGTGGGGGTTATAAATTTTTCTAAATTTGATAAGGAATTTCACTTGGCCCAACCATTTGATGTTGTTTTCTCTCATGGGAAAAACAACTGACAAGTAGCTAAACATTCCTAATTTGAGGCATTTGAACCTTTGAATGTGGAATCAACTTGAATATTTCATATTGAAGGGACTATGTATTGTCCTTTAATGAGGATATGTTCTCTTATTTTTCACAGAGTGGTTTGAATTATCAATTTAGAGTGATAATTTTATAGTAAGAGAGGGATTGAAAGTTGGGCAAGAATCCTCTATTCTTAGATGAACATGTCATAGAGTTTTAGAAGTCACATATGACTAATATTTAAAAGTGCACCAAATATTGGGTGTATCTATATAATTAAATCTTTATTAGAATACCCTTGTTATAGGATGGCCTCATGGTTTAGGTGTTATTTTTAATTTAACCTTATCTAGGTATGTCAGCCTAGATCCTTAGGTATCGCATTGCCATTCTAGGTTCATGATGAGATTATTGTTGATTTTGGTCCATGCCTTATATCAAGATTTTTTTCTAAGGAGTTATGATATCCTCTATTATTGGATTACACAAGATGAATATTAGTGTTCGAATGGGGTTTATTTGCTAGCACCATTTCAATGGTTATCATTCCTTCCTGGGATATGATGGAGCCTTGATACATATGACAAAAATTTAAGAGAAAATAAAAAAAAAGAAGAAGGAAAATTTGTGTGGTACGTATTCATGAACTCACGCCCATTCAATAGACAATAAAACAAAGACATAAAAACTAAAACAAAAGAAGTAAAACGAAATTTCAATGTTGAAATCGCACCCTTCATGAGACATATTGAAATCGCACCCATGAGACATAACAGAGTAGAATCCAGCGTCGAGAAGCCAGAGTAGAGGAGACTAGGGCACACTTCCACTCGTGATCTAGAAGGAACGCCAGAGAAGGAAGGAGACATGGAACTAGGTGAGAGAGATCACAAGAAGGGTTAGAGAGAGATTGCAGAGGGTACTAGGAGAGAGATCTCGCGGAGGGCACTGGCCAGGAGAGAGAGCTCGAGGGAAGTGTTAGTACGGACACACAACTTGTGGAGGGAACCGGGAGAGAGAGCTTGAAGGCAACGTAGAGCAAAGAGAATGGTAACTTGTTGAATTTCCTTCTCTGTATTCTCATTTTTTTATTATTTAATTTCCATGTAGTCTCATGGCTACCAAGAAGAAACCCTACCCATACTTCACACTATTCTCCCTAATTTTATGTGAATAACTACCTAAAAAAGGATGACAATGAAAAAATAATGTCTTTTAAAATCTCTTAGAAGGTGCAAATATTTTATGACATTCCTCAGTATAATGAGTGTTTACCCTGGAAAAGTCATAATATACTACTATTGTAGTATTATTGTACTTCTATAATAGAAAGAAAAGATGCAGGTCATGCCCAAAGTTCCTATATATCTCATAAAGTATTGCATATAATCTACCTAGTATACTTCCCAAGAGCAGGTTAGTTACTACGTGTGAAGAAAAATCCCCAATTGGAGATATGATAAAATCCAATCTTTCCAACAAACTATGCCAAGGGGAGAGGACCAACACAATGCTAAGCCAACCCTATGCATACAAATTCCAAGAGAGAATGGTATAAAATAGTTAGAAGGACTAGGGTGGCTAACTAAGTGAATTGTGTTGTGTTTCATCCATCAAATGACCAAGTGCCCCATGGTAATTTCTCTTTAGGAGACCCAAATGAGTGGAAATGAGTTTCCACCCATAGGTTCGACGAACAAAGCCAAGTTCACCAAAGCCAACAACACAATAACAATTAGTTCAAGAGAGAACCCATATCATCGATGACGACACAACATTGGAAGGGATAAAACAAAGGATCAACATAGAGGAGGAAGGTTTCTCTCATGAATGACACAAGTTACCAAAGAATCCGATTGCATTTCAAGTCATTTTGAGAGGGGTGGAGGTACAATGACCGAATATAACCCATCATGGGATGTAATTTCCCATTGATACGTCATGGGTGTGAATTAACTTGGCATGTAGTTGGGTTTCACGAGTGTAAATTATTTTTGAGTGTAGTTTCACTTTCTCCCTAATTTTGAGGCAACCTATGAGGTAAGAGTGGGTCTAAGGGGAATCTAGAGGTACATCACCTAATGCTTGTGTCAGAGGGAGTGAATTGATGGTTTTTTATGTTGACCTAGGTTCAAGAGGAGGAGTAATTTTGGTAGGTTGAGGAAGGATATCTTGTCTTAAAGAAGTGTTGAGTTGAGATGCATCATCTTGTTTAGGAGAAGTGCCTTGTCAAGTCGTAGTAAATTGGACCAAGGGAGATCATGAGCCTAAGGTGACCATACATATGAAGTGTTTATTTGAGATGCACCATCTTGTTTAAATAAGTGCCTTGTCAATTCGTAGTAAATTGGACCAAGGGAGATCATGAGCCTAAGGTGACCATACATATGAAGGATGGAGCACCAAAAAGAAATCTTAACATTATCTATCTCCTAAAAATAAGAACAATTCCCCATCTGGATATCAATTCCTTCAAGAAATCCATATCCCAAGTTCATTTCCACAAAAATCTTAGCCATTGAGGTCTTGTCTAGGAAGCATGTTTTCTTGTCAATATCCAACATCGATCAAACTAGGAGGTCATCCATCAAATTATGTGACACATGCCTCCAAATGCGCAAACAAGTTTCCACTCCAATATTTGTAACATGTCATGGCATGATAGGTCCATGTGCATGAAGAATATCCCCAAACTGCCTATGCCATTCTGACCAATGCCTTGAGAGTTGTAATATTGCATCGAGAGTTGTCAATGAACTCAAGAGTTGTGAAGATACCTTGGGAGGTGTGGAAATTACAAATGTCATAATGAAGCCCATGCAATGTCTACTTAGCCTCAATGTCCATTGATCACCATTAATCCGACCAATATGTAATCGTGGCCTTGGAATAATGGCTTGTCCCATTTGTCCTTTTTGGATGGAGTGAGTCAAGGTAATTAAAAAATTTGTCTTTTATTGGATGGAGTGAATCAAGGTAATGGACAAAAACAACAACATTACTTATCCCATTGTCAATAACTCGCATCCATGCCTTAGCCTTTATAATTTTGTAGCCATCAATGGGTTACGAATCAATAACAACTCTCATATTTGTTACTTAACAATGTACTTTACTCTCAATTTCTCGCTCCCTTTTGACATGTATAGGCCACCTTTACCTTTCTACCATTTCTTCTCCTTGGGTTCATATTTCTAACGAGGGTAGTCTTTTCGGTGAGTTAAAGTTCCACCTTTCTCATTCATTTTTTTCAGAAATACCATGATTTGGGTTGTCTTTAAATTGTCCAAAAACTGTTAGGGTAAAGTTACATGAGAAAAATTCCCAACATAATAGGATACTAGAAAGAGTAACACTATGGTAATCATTATGAGCTTACTGTGATACTAATAGGATACTAGTAATGAACTAGTGTTACATATTGATTGAATGATGTTTCTGTCATTAATGCTTTTATAGGACGTACAAGAAAATAGGTATTTGTCAGATCTATCTTCATTGAGTGAGGGAAGTTCAGGTAGAATAGAGGAAAGTGAGACATCTAGTAGGTCTAACAAGTGGAGATCAACTAGAGGTGAGAAGATTAGAAGAAAATTCCATAGACTTATGGAATTTTTTCTTGCGAAAGGGGGATCATGTTCTTACGATCATGAGAGCATAGAAGACATCGAGTTACCCTTGAGGTACAAACATATAGTGAAACAATGGGTACCCAAGGATCTTCCTGAAATAAACATTGATTTTTGTGTAAACGAAAGGATATATCGGATTGCTCCATCGTCATTACATGGTTTGGGGCTATTTTCCATGGATGGCATAAAGGTCTGTTATGACGGATTAATTGAATTGATGGAGTATGTCAGACCCTGTTATATCTACAAAGATTGGATACGAATAGTCCAATATACAAAAAACATGTGAAGATATGGCTTGGCTGCAAATTATATACAACTAAAAGACAATGATCAAAATAAAGGAGCAACTATCTACATTGACGGAAGGCCAAAAAAAATGGGGAATATTGCAGGGTTTATAAATAGTACATGACCTACGACCACAAATAAGCGACCCAATTGCGTATTTGAGGGGCATGAAGGAAACTGTGTATTTGTATGTGAAATAAAATCAATAGTTGCAGAGGAAGAGATATTGACTGATTACAATTTGAATCGAATAGATACAGATGTTGCTATTATGGGGGTGGTACGTATACTAATTTACCCAACCTGTAAGCAATGAATCTCATATTTTATGATTTTCATTATGTTCTTTACAATGTTAATCCATGTGGAGAGCTTCGGTCTGTTTAGTACTCAGTGTGTCCTATTTTTGTTATCAAAATTTGAATTTCTCATAAATGTGAATTTATTTCTCATGATAATGATCATGGTTCTAATTTTACTGTAATGTGACAGGATGAACGTGGTAAATTAATAATGGCCTTAGAAGAGGTAAATGAACAACAATTTTCGAATTTCATTTAATGTGCATTTGATTTATGTGGCGATCAATTATTTTATTTGTTTACATAACTGTTATAACCCTAAATTGCACCACACATGCTTACCTGGCATCAAGCCAACTCATATCCCTTCCTTGCCAAAACTATACTGAACAAACTCTTGAAAATCCTCTTGGGTCAAGGTACACGCGCCCTAACCCACTACTGCCCACGTGTGAACGCTGGCAGGCCTTCTATAGCCCACATTTACCTAACAAAACACAAAAATAGGAAAGTTGCTGATGGGACAAAAAGCTATGGGTCAGTTAACTGAAACTCCCGGCCATGCATGGCCGAGAGTTCATCCAAAACCCTATCTCCTTCTAGCCTATAAAAAAAGGGGTAGGGGTACTATTTGGAGGAGGAAAAAT